>PNEQ01100324.1:26959-67197 GCA_003012365.1 Medauroidea extradentata | reverse complement strand
AAAGTCAACCAAATTGCATCCAGTAGCAAGGTACCTGCAATAAAACGACAAATGTGTTAAGTAGGCCTATATGCATGTTAAGATTACATTTACTTGTACAAATATGTACAAAATGTAAGGTACGTGGGCTTGACTACTCGTCTGCACTGAGGTCATTAGAGACGGCACAGAACCTTGTACAACGACAGGACATACGTGATGAGTCGGCCTTGCTTAATTCCGGCATTTCTTCATTTCACCTCATTCACCCTTATTTACTACCAAGCATATTGATGTCAGCAGAATCCAAGCTCTTTCAAGTCTACTAGAATACTTATCCTCTATTTCAGGTGCAAACCTTCAAAAGAGATGGAAACATATTCGGGATAGTTACAGCAGAGAGAAGAGGCGACAGAAGGACGTGAAAAGTGGATCAGGTACACATCGCTACAGTCCGTATGTCTACACTTGCCAGCTATCCTTTTTAAGTACATGCTCATCGCAGATAAATACAATCGGCACAATTACACAAGAGACAGCCGATACAGTCATTGACGACCACGACGAAAATGTGGAAGGCCCATATGATAGAAGTATGTCTGGAAGAAAGAAAATTACTACCAAGAAGAAGAAGGACGATGCCGATGCAGAGTTAGTTTACGTTTTGAAAGCTTCTTTGCAGAGAAGAGATGAAACAGAACAAATGTTTGCGAATGATGCTGACAGGCAGTTCCTTCTGTCTTTGTTGCCCCACATTAAAAGGGTTCCTGAATGTCGGAAGTTGGCCACTCAGATGGGGATACTGGATGTAATTCAGAAGAACGTGGATTATGTATCAGGAAATAACCCTCCCTGCCCCCGCCCAGAACAATCTCCAATGTCACAACAGTACGTATCGCCACAGCCAACATTTAGATTGCCAAGTGCCGTACCTGTCTATCGACAAACTCATTAGGATACATTCCCAAACACTCCATGCCACACATCCAGCAACTATGGTGATGAACAATTTTCTGGAGGAAACCGCCACCGACCAGCCAGTGCTTCGTCTGCAATGTCTTCTGCGTCAAATGATTCTGTGAACTCTCCTCACTCTGAAATGCTTACCCTTTTTAATTGAAAACATGTTGCATTGCTTTGTGTCCTGTGCCACAGCATAACCATTATAATACATAATACATACCTCAGGCAAGACAATATAATATTTCACAAAATTCATTTATTGTTGTGAAACAAATTTCAGTACAAATAGTACATATATATATATATATATATATATATATATATATATATATATATATATATATATATATATATATATATATATATATATGTCGTGTGTTTCTCAGTGCATATGAACTAATTAAACTACAATTTCTTTGTTTTAAACCAATCAATTATATTCTTATTTACTTACCTCAAAGTTACTATCACTTTCATCGTTGGTCATATCGACTTCCTCATTGGTGTATCGCAACCTTTCACTTTGTCTTCTAATAGACGTACAAGTTCATCAAATGACTTCACGGACATTCTTGTGTAATTGAAAAACTTATCTTTATGCTGTCGAAGGTCATGATAAAATAATGCAAATATTCCCTTTTCATCGCGCGTTTGTAACAACGGATGCACCCATATTTTCTTCTCCTTTCCATTTCTACGCTTTCTCAAGAGATACCACGCAGCTGCAACTTGCTCCGCGTTCATTTTCGTACTGTCAACATTTTTCTGGAGGATCCTGGTCGCGGCGCCTGGTCGCGGACATGTCGCTGAATTTTCTGGTCGTGCGGCTAGGAGTCGCGCGGCTAGGAGTCGCGCGACCAGGTCGCCTAGTGCGCGGGCGGCCTTAGAAGGACGCGGGGGTGTCTGATATTTTGTCTGCTTGTTGGCTGCCAGCCTTCCAGGCGCACAGCTACAGTGCACTAAAACAACTTTCACACGATGCAATTTGCTCATTGATCATCACGTTGCATGCAATGAGTTGCGCGATAATTGCACTTAAATCTCTTCGCTCATTGCTTGGTCCCCTTCAACACGACACAATTTACAATGCAATCGACAGCGCAACATAGACACAATCTGCTTCTTTCCCGCCAAACTATTTTAATATGGATAGATAAGTGCACGGCAATATGTGCTTTCCTGTTAATGGAAGTGTTGTATGACGAGGAAGAAGAAAATGGCAAATTAAGAAAACATCGAAGAGTGTGGACAAGAGAATGGATCGCAACCACGTTATTTAATAGTTTTGAGTGCAAGAACACTTAAATCGAAAGATTTTATAATATTTGTCATGTATTGGTATTTTTATGCCTAGAGCAACTTGTGTCTGTGTCACTTGGGACATTTGCCCCATTCTCCCCACCCCCTTTATTTCACCCCATTTACCTAGTTGCAGCCCTGTTCAGGTTTGCTAAAATAGCACCAATTAGCACCTTGAAATCGAAATTTTTCCGGGGGAGTACCCCCGGAACCCCCTCCTTTTATTTGGGTATAGGTGTTCCTCCTCGTATTTGCAGCCCTACCTATGTCGAAATCCACGAGCCGCACCTGATTACAAGCACTGTTTCTAAGCTACCCAACATAACTAAAAATTGCATTTTTCAGACCGTCGTACCTTAAAATGTACTAACCGGATGAACGTGAAACTCAGACTGCGACCTGCACTGAACTTAGATGCAGACTTTCCACCGATGCAATTATATGGCCACCGCTTAGTGTCACACACGAAAAACAGTTCGGCGGGAAACTTGCAAGCTAGTTCAGTTCGTTGAGGCGATGCGGTATTTGATGCGCGTTTCAAGGTCGCCCTTATGTCTCCGTCACTTTTGAGCCTCTAACACGCAGGTAGGCGGCGCCCTTAAGAGGGCGTGGTACATAATACAACGCTAAAAGCATTCACATATAACTGTAGGTTTATTGAAGCCAATTTGAGAAAATTAAACAATAGCAATGCTAGACAATAGTTTTAGCCAACGTTTTAAACGAAGTTGTTTCCAGTGTTGCGAACTTCTGAGGCACAATATCTGACGCCGGATCCTCATGCATTTAACTGCGGCGGAAGAGATCACGCGTAACGAATTAGTAATTATGGATAAATAATTACTCATAAAGTTGGCAAATACCAGGATTGTCATTGAGTATATTATCCATATTGCGGCTTCGAAAAAAGCGTGTAAATCAATTGATGTTTTCAGCGTTTATTTATCTACCACGCACTCTTAAGGCGCCCGACTGCCAGCCACGTAAACAGCGTTGAAGCATGCTAGCACAACATTTTTTTCTAAGAAACTTCACAACGTGTTTCCAGTGCGTGCGTTTATGAAAAGAACAAACACTTCAAACGATTTCGGAATGGTACTTTCAAAACATCACGTTAATATTAAAGATCATTTCGGAGCCCCTCAAAATGGCTTACAACGGCTTTTTCAATATATTACAACTAGACAACTACTCACGGAAGTCGTGTGAAACTACAGTAGAGAGGTGTATTGGACATTACCTATAACTTTCCACCAATCAATATATGGCGTCACCATTGATAGCGTCAGTCAAACAAGTGATCTACGATACCACTGCACGTCGTTTCAGTGTCTTGCGGTAGAGGCGATACCGCGCCAGATGGGCCGGTCAACATCGCCCTTGTCGTCGTGCCTTATTCACACAAACACAACGACGCCTTAAGGGTGTTCACGTGCGATAATATCACAATTGTACATTTATATGAAATAATGTTAGTTTTGTAGACGATACTTGTGAGTACAATTTACACTTACGAAACAATTTTAAGCTCTCATAGTTTTCTCATAACGGGGTGACAAAGTCAAAATTTGTTTGTTACGTTACCATGTAAATAGTGAAAACCAAGCGTCCTGCTTTAACAAAAAAAAAATCACTATGAACTTACATCACAGCTATGCAATAAAACATTTTAAAAAAATGTAATATTTCGCATAAAAAAATCGCAAAAATACAGAAATAAGTAGCAAATTCAGCGATTTTCTTTTTAAATTACAAAACTAGTTTGCGAGATTTTTTCAAATGTTTTATTACACAGCTTATAGTACGTTATTTCACTGTGAATTATTACACTTGCATAAGTCCATTGGTTTTCATTATTTGCATGGCAGGAGAACGTGCAAATTTTGACTTTGGCGCACCGTTAAGAGAAAACTACGCCAGGTAAAATTTATTCGTAAGAGGAAACTGCACTCGTAAGTATCGTGCACAAAACTAACTCTTTTTCACATAAATATAAAATTATAACTATACGCACTTGAACACCCTTAAGGTGGCCGCCTACTCAGGCCACCGAACAAAGTGCAGAGCTTCAGCTGTTACGAATTTATTTGAAAATTACTCAACGTGCGCAAGCAATGACAACTTGGGAGAAGATTTCAAAGAATGTTGCACGTGTGCATACCATTTCAGTTTCCCTTAAACTACTCTTAAGTTTATTTTTACGTTACCGAAAACGACGACAAGGTGTAGTCGCCGTCATTTTTTGGCACCAAACTGTTGGTGCAAAGTCTTTAAAAACGTACAGGTGTGTACAGTACATCTTAATATTTCATGTAACGTCATAAAATGATAGGGTTACACCTGAATGTATCATAGAGGCTAGTTGTCGTCGAGAAGACAGCATGGCAGTTCAGTGACTTGCACTTAGAGCCTGGGTGAGGCGTGATGTTCGCTTTCTTGATCGTCCTGATCGCTTCCACGACTCTAGGAAGCTTACTCGCGTACTTGTACATAACAATATACAGAACATGTACAAGATGAAAGCATCTTTGACGAGCAAACTTTCGAACCCAGACATGTCTAAGAACTCCTGATGTTATTTAAAACATCATTTCTGTCAATTATTTGAGTTACACGCGATTTAAAATCCCGAAATTCTATAAACAAAAATGTTTACCTAATTATAAATTCCATATATATCTTCTTCATTATTTGTATAAGATCTCAATTTTTAACTTTCCTCAAGAACACACATGTCTGATTTTGCAAATTTACTCTCCTCGTAGTTTTTCTAACACAGGCCAATGAATAACCACGGACGTAACAAATCGGCAGAGCTACTAATTTTAGGTGCAATTAATTTTACATCAACTTGTTTTAGTGCCTTATGTGAACATCTGCAGCTGTGCTATTGGTTGCAGGCCTTTGTGCAGAGACATCGCTCAGTTGACTGGGCCAATGAGGATAAGGTTAATTTAACACCATACGTCTGTGATTTGAGAGTAGATCTGTTAGACGCTATGATTTAAAAACATCCAATCGCTGACCACGAATCAGAGTTGCAGATGTGCACGTCAGGCATTGGAACAAGTCGGTGTAAAATTCTTTTCAACAAAAATCACTAGCTCTTCAAATTCATATCAAGTTCGTTTACGCAAAGATAAAAAAGTACTCGTACGTTGAGTCATATCTATATATATGTCACCCACAGTTTATTGTATTAGTATAATATGGTCTCTGCTATGAATTTTGTGTAATCAGATCGCGACGAAAGCTCGGGCGCTAAAACATACACATGCTCTCACACCAATTGTCTTAACGTATTTATGAACAAGGCACACTTGTGGTGGCAGAATTGTCGCCGAAAAGGTTGCTTTGACACGATATTCTTAATGCGTTTTCACAGGTTCGGCAGCTGTATCTGAGGCCCACTATCTGGACGTTTTTCGTGTCCTCGAACAATGCAAGACGTTGGTGGGAGGTGGGAGGGTTTCACGGTCCATTGGGGTATTGATCCCTACCACCTTGGATTTATCTGTTTCTTCTCGATAACTTCTGTTCCTGTCGATCTATCAAAATTTTTGTCACGACAATGCATAGATGCAAACTTAATCGATTTTCTGTAATTGCTGGAACCATAATATATTCATTATTTTGCAATGGGAAACAGCTGAAAAAGAAACATTGCTTTATTTACGGGAGCGACTACAGAAGCCGCAACATTAACAGAAACAGTGCCATATGGATTCCAAAATGTGAATGAAACAATTAACTATGCCTTGTCAGCGTGAAAAAAGTAAAACTGTGTGTAAATTCCCTTATTTATAAGAAAAACCGTAAAACCGATCTGACAGGAATCAATCCACCTTAACAATGAGGTCTTTTAAGAGCCGACGAGGGTGCAATGAGACGAACGAATAACACAACAGCCATGCCCGAGCCGGCATTCGAACCCTGGACCTTGCGCACAGTAGACCGGCGCCTAACCGACTGCGCTATGGAAACCGCACAAGACTTCGACAGAGGATAACTGGTGTAAAGGGGTTAGGAGTGGACCAGGGCAGTTAACGGAACTATCCCAGCCAATCGCCTGGAGTGATTTTGGAAAACCTTGGAAAACCGAAAGAAATCAGGAAGGCCGGAGCCGGGGATAGAACCCGGGTCCTTCCGAGTGTTTTATCACTTTTCTATCACGCTCGGTCAATGTCATTTTCTTGATCTGGTTTCTTAGTTTACTTATTTGTAATGTGATTGAGAAGTCAATAATTATAACACGGTAGTAGAGGATATTTGTATGTTCAAACGCAGTGACCCTTTTTCGTGTTCACAATTTGATAAAAAACAAATTCCCAGGAATTATCGAAGAAAATTAGGGCCGTTTATTCACTATATTCGCATCAAAACATTTTTTACAAAGTCACCGTAAAAAGGAAAAAAAAAACTAATGTTAAAATTTAAGAAGTGTGAATCATCGCTAGTTTATTAAAAGAAATTTAAATAAAAAAATAAAAAATATATCATAAAAATAATTTTTATTTTTAATGAACAAAATTTTATATGTTCTTTCATTACCTCCATATATCGTTCCATTATAAATAAAACTCATATTTCCACTATTTGCATATTTTAAAACGTGACCTGTGAATTTTTGAGTATTATTGCCTGGTAAAAATACTTTTAAAATTCTGAAATTACAAGTACTTTATTTTTCAACAAATTATAATGTCCATTGACTCTTTACACCATGTGTTTCTATTTCTAATTCGTAAATTTTTTTCGTATGGATTAAAAATAACAAAACTATGAAATGAATCCATGTCAAATAATTAAAATTTTACATATTTTATCAACAGCTATTGTGATATTGAAATAAACTTTTTCTTCACGTTGAAAACTATTTAACCAAATGAAAATTATAATCAATTTAGTGACTATCTAAAATTTGCAACGCTTCTTCCATATAATAAATTTTAAAAAATAACAAAATTTCGTAAATCTTTATGCTGAGTGATTATTTGACGTCATCAAATCGAGCATCCATAAGACGCGATCCGTGTACAACACAGTCTACTTAAAAGTTTATGTATTCGTTTCCAAATTCGATGTATTAAATTTGATGATTCTATTCCTAAATCTTTCATTACACTTTCTATAGAAATATTACCCATCTTTATTTAGTTAAAAAATAATAAATATTAAATATTTTATTATGAGACTAAACAATAGCAAAATGCCTGCCCTATTTCGTTAGCATCTGTCCCTGACCTTCCACCCATGTGTCACACCCATTTTTTTTCATCGAATGGTTGGCATCACGTGCATGAGACATCATTTATGTATGCAGCTCATATTCGGCAATTTAGTAGTAAGGAGAGGAGCATTTTTAATAGGATAGATATTTTAAAAAATTCTGTACGTAGCCAGTTCATGCTTTCCTTGTGCAAATTATTATGGCCACTCATTACCTGCCAGATTATGTGAACCGATTTTCTGTTAAATGTATGTTTAAAAAATGTTATATATATATATATATATATATATATATATATATATATATATATATATATATATATATATATATATATATATATACACTTGTAATAAAAACGGTCAACCATTTGTGGTAACGTACACACTAACAAATATAACATTTACAAATTACTTTACTAGTAACCAAAATGTTATTTAAATTATTCAAAATATTTTATTTTTCAGTTAGACACGAAAAGAAACACACAAACAAACATATTTTTCATTAATTCAACCGAAAATGTCTCTGGAAATGTAATGACTAACTTCTCGCCTCTTTAACATAAGGAAAACTGTGCACTTCAACACAAGGAAAACTGCATTCACACACCATCTGGCGACGTCTATTATCTTAGAGAGATATTCTGTAGCACCTCGTATAGAGTGAAATAGTTTTCCTGCTACAAAGAGCAGCCATTTCATGCAAAATAAATAATTACGATCATTAGAATATTTACTTACTGCTTCATTTCTAGTATTGCAGTTATTTTAGCAGAATCAAAGTCAATTAATTTCTCCTTCTCATCTCGTATTTCTAACACAATATTTTTCACCTTATTTAATTACCTTTAGAATAATAAAACATAATGTGGCTCACAATAAATTGTTTCACCAAATGAAGCTCACTGTTTAAATGAAGCAGTAATACTAGTATCTCTATGGTTATATTCATCGTGTTTTAGAATCATATCATTTGCTAAATTACAATGTATATATTTATTATTTCAAATGCCATAAATTTTTATTTAACGTCAGCGAAAAACCACTGATTTTTTCTAAGGCTTCATTTAGTGTAAAACCTAAAATTTCACCAATTGAATTCGATTTATCGAACAGCTGATTGAAAATGCATTTTATTTTTACTCTTTTCTTAATTTAATCTTCTTCTAAATAATTTTCAAATAATGGTATTGTTCGTATAATTTTTAATAAATGCATCAATTTGTATTGACAAGTTTTGATTTCTATTACATGTTCTACCCCATTTTGGTCTATAGAATTGAGCTTGTTATTTTCACGTGTAATGTTTGGTGCCAAATACGTAGTATAAAACTGAATTAATCCCACCGAGTGTTATTCTGTTTCTGAAGAATAATGAAGCTTTTTATTTATGAATTATTTCTTGCCCGATAACTTAAATACTTTACTTATTTATATAGAAAAAATTTATACTATAAATAAAATTAATACTAAACTTAAAGAGATAGATTGGGATATAAAAAAAAGAAAACCCGACAATATTATTTCAACAAACTGCAATGGCAAATTATTACCTGATAATATTCGTTGCTTGATTTCAGGTGCATCTAATTGTGGTAAAACCACTCTTATATATCCAGGATGGCTGAATTTTCGTACTCTATATGTACATACATTCCATAAATTTAAATCAAATAAAATATATTGTTTTAAGAGAAGATACTAACACAGCAATTAAAATAATTAAAGAACCAGTAACATACTTTTTCTCTTCAAATGAAGAAACTATTGGCGTTGATCATTGTTGTAACGATTCTGTTGTTTTTAACGATGTAATTATGGAAAATCAAGATGTGATAAGAGATTATTTTACTCGCGTCAGACACAAAAATATTGATTCCTTATACACAAATTTACTCAAATGTACCGAAACAACTAATACGGTATAATGCTAATTTTCTTTGTATATTTCGACAGGATGACACAAATCTTAAATTATTCATAGCGATTATTTTGTTGTTTAAAAATATTTTCTAAACAATTTATTTCTGTATCAATTGGTAATTTAGTTTCGTGTAATTTATCACTTAAAACTTTATCTAATTTTTTTGAATTTATCATTTATTTCTGTATCAATTGTTATTTTAGTATCATTTAATTATTTATCTAAAAACTTATAAACTGCATCAGTTTTATCAACAGGACGAGCAAAATATTTAAGGTTATGATTGTGAATAGAAATATATTTAGCTGCAAAATCAATGTTTTTGCTTAGTTGATTTTTTTAAGTAGAAACATACGGTATATATCAACATAAGTTTTTAAAGCAAAATTATTCAAATTTAATTCTAAGTTCTAAATAATGTTATCAAGTTCGATCCAAGATTTCATTAATATATTTCCAAAGACATCAATTGTTTACTAAGAAAGAAATTATTTAAAAAAAAAAATAACAAAATAGGTGGTTTAATATTTTCACGCATAAATGACCACAAATAACATCATTAAATTTTTTAATTCTATCATCAGTATAAATTATTTCACCATTGAGGCATTCAACTAATTTACAAGGTGGGTTGCCTCCAAAAGAATAAAAATAGTAATACTATGATCTTTCCAATAATGAACACGGTGTGTTCCAGAATTTGTAGAAACATCTAAATTAACTATCCCACATTCTTTTTTAAGTGGTGCCGTCTTTGTAATTAAGTTTTTCTAGCTCCTTTTTTGTTATCATTTAAATAGAATAAAAATTTATAAAATAAACGTTTTTAAATGTTTGAATGGGTGTTCAAACATGTGTTCGAACTGCTCAAATGGGTATTCGAATGGTACAAAATATAATATAAGTTAAAATATTTAACACACTAAAACTTAAATTTTATGTTTGTATTAACATATTTTTAAACATCCCATGATAAATGCCACATATATCTCTTACCCTTTATTGTGTAACCTTTAGACTCCAAAATGTCTCCTCATATTTTTCTTCGAATATTATTCTAATCATTAAGAGTATTTGATATTATTTAATTTTTTTTCGTCTAAATCATCTAACACAATTTTATCAATTGTCCTGTCACCAACTTTGGTTGTTATTTCTCGAGTCATATTTAAAGATTATAATTTTTGAGGATCTATTAATAGTCCATTTAATTATATATCTGTAACATCATTGTCATTTAGCCTCAACTTATTTAATAATAGGTTTTCCTCCACGTAAATAAAATTTTTTATTAATATTCTGTATGACTATGATTCATATTGTATACTTCTCATTCTTCTTCTCTTCTATAGGCTTTAATAGCTGATTTAAAAAAGTTTTTCGATAGAGTGATAGTTAACATATTATTTAATATAATAATATTTATATTTCTTATCAGGGTGTTCGCCAGTATTATATGTAGCTAGCTTTGAATTTATTTTATTATTCTTTGTACCTCGAATTTTATAAAAATTATCCTTGTGAAATGAATTTGTAATAATCACACATATAATATAATTATTTTCAATATTTGACTTTTTTATGTATTTTAACCAATTTTATATTTTTGTCTATAGCTTCTCGGTGTTCTTTTTGTGTTACTTTTAACTCAGAATCTTTGATTTGATTAATTTTTTAATTTATTTTATATTCTCCTGATTTTCTAATTTGAGGTAGAATTTCTTCTGTTATCCAATCTTAAAATATTTCAGCGTCTTTCATTTCTTATTTTAAAATTAAAGAATACACCTCCCGTTAATGAATAAATATAGTGCCGTATTGGGTTGTTCATTTAAAGGGTGTGGACTAAATTGGTCTCTACAATGTTTTCATAATTAATACGATGTTTTTCTTTAACGTAATTTCTAATTGCTCTTCGAGGATTTCCAGATTCTAAAATTTCTGCAACATATTTTCCTTATAACCATGGTTCAATATTTTTATCTATAGTAGCAGAAACTGTTTTATCATCGTAGAAAGTTTGTTATTTGTAATATTAAAAAAATCCATTAAAACAAATTTATGTAATATAATTTGTTATGCATCTCTCTCTAAGCAGTTATTTATAGAGCATACATTTCTAATAAACAATTATTGTTTATATTAAATGGTATACTGTTTAAAATGTAAAAAACATACTCCAAGTGGTAATATTTCATATTAACAAACAAAGATGGAAAATTTTATTAAAATGTATTTGTAGATGTTGTGGTACAAAAAAATTAATGTTTCTTCGCGGGAACATTAAATAACAAATTGCAAATGAAATTCATAAACCAGCTCGAAAAAAATATCCTGGAAGAGCATATATATCTTTTGGAATTGGTGATCTCTGGCAAGTTGGTTTAGTCGAAATGGATTCAGGTTCACTGAAAGGAATTTTAAAAATTAACAAATGATTTAAGTACATGTTAGCTGTGATTGATGTTGTTTCCAAATTTGCATGGACAATACAAGTTAAAGATAAATCTGGTGAAAATGATACAGTAACATTTGTAAGTATATTAAATTGTCGACAAGTTAAGCATCTTCAAACTGATGTTGGTAATATTTAAAAATTAAGGAGTTATTACAATATAAAACATTCAACATTTCGTGATACGAAAGTTAGTGTTATTTATTTTATCTAACATTGAAGGAGAAAATGTGGAAAATGAACACTACACAAGGAAGCTATAAATGGATGGATAATTTACCAAAATTGATGCGTGATTACAATAATACCCTTCATAGAACAATTAAATTGAAACTAGTTGATGTAAACAAAAATAATGAAGTATCTATTCTGGTTATTATGTATAATAATAAAATAATTTCTAAACCATAATTTTATATTGGAGATAAAAAGTTCGAATAAGAACAGTTAAGAAATTATTTGAAAAAGGATATACACCAAATTGGTCGACTGAAATATTTGAAATATCTGAAGTATTGCACACAAATCCAATAAACTATAGAATTAAAGATTGGCAAACCGAACCCAATAAAGGTTTGTTTTATGAACAAGAGCTTCATCTAACTAAGTACGATAAAAATTACTGAGTGAAAAAAGTTTTACGGTAGAAAGGAGATAAAGTTCTAGTTAAATGGTTAGGTATTGATAGTAGTCATAACTCATGGTTAAATAAAAATAATTTTATTATATAAAAATTATTTCTATATAAATGAGTAAAAATATAATTGAAAGATACGAAAGTCAGACATTTCCACCAACTGACCAAACTAAAAATAATTTAAATTAACACAATAAGATAATAGAATTTTACCTACCAATTGGTGATGCATTTTCACATCCAAAAGATAATTATGTATATTTTGTATTTAAGATAACTAAAAGTGAAAAAAAAGAATTATGCTAAACATTGGACTATTGATGTGTGTGATAATTTCTTCCCATTCCTGTTTTCAAAAATAGAAATTTCTAAACATGGAAAATTATTGAGAGTATTGACTATCTTGGAATAACTTCCACTATGGTATATTCGTTGTTAAACTCAATTTCAGAATCAGCATCAGTTCTCTGTCGTTGAAAAAGACTATGGAGGTCATAAATTATTTTCTTTAGAACTGATATACATAATGAAGTTGCATATCCGCTAAAATATTTGTTTGGATTTATTAGAGATTGCAAATATATTTCTTAGAAAAGGGGTTACAAAATTTCATTTATTCGAGGTTCTAATGATGATGTTTGTATCTGAAGACAACTTAAACTTAAAGATGGTGGAACTCTTCACCCTAATGCCGTTCCTGAAGCTGGTAAACTTATTGGTAAAATGGAAGTATTGTGACCAGAGATTGAATACGAAGCAAATTATGTAAATAGAATTAAAGTTAAATTATACAAAAATCCGAAAATTCCCATTTCTTTTAATTGTTGGCAGCGCCTTGAAAAAATTGTTACCACAGGCTCGAATACATTTAAGTTTGATAAAAATATCAATTTAATTCCCTACAGTTTGATATGCCTGATTATGTAATTGTTGGTTTTCTGATTTATAGAACAGAAGATCCTGAACAAAGTAAACATTATTTGATCACGGTAATGTTAGAAATATTTCGATTAAAAATGGGAGAGATGAAGTCTTTTCAAAAGAGAATTAGAATCTCTAAATAGAAAATAATATATCCGATAAAATGTACATTGCTTGCAAAGATTTTAGAAATTCAAAAAACTAATTTTTGATACTTCTTGTCGTAATAATGAACTGTACTTTAACCCAAATAAATTTGTCTCTGAAAGAGCAATATATGTTATTGATTGTTCACGTCTAAAAACTTATATTGTTAAGGATAGAACTAATATTAAACTTTTTGTAGCATTTACTAAACCAATAGTTGCTTAAACAATATGTAGTTTAGTGTTAATTAGCCAAAGAAAATCTTATAAAGGATGGCCAAGAATGAGTGTTACAAATTGATAGGGATGGTAGATGTGCATTTTTGGAACATATTGGATCAAGGAACCCATGTCTGGAAACGCCTCTTTATACCCGAAAATGACGCTACAAGTTAACAGGGATAGTTAGGCAACCTGGCGACAATAAGCCAGTGAAAACAACACGTGGTCATCATGTTGTGTGTCTTACGTACTACCCGCTTTGACGCTCTGTGACTGCACGAGGCACCTTGCATGTGTTACACTCGCTATATTCGCAGTAGTAGAGGAGCCATGGAAGGCTACACATTTGCAGAGCTAGCCGATATGTATTCAGTGTATGCTGCAACTGGCGGCAATGGAAGAGAGGCGGAGAGACAGTATCGTCAGAGGTTCTCTAACCGACGGCATCCTGCACACACAATGTTCGTATTCGTTGACCGCCGTTTGCGGGAAACGGGTTCGCTGTGAGTCAATAAGACAGCAAGTGGTTCGAGAAGGACAATACGGACACCAAGCTATGAGGAAGAGGTGCTGGGACGAATTCAGGAAACACCATCTACCAGTACACGGGCGCGCGATAGCACATGCCTAGAGATGATGGTTTATCGCGAAAAAACTTGACTATTTGCTAGGCTTCAAAATACGTTCAACTTATCAAAAGATTACTGGCTTTTCCTTGTACGTGGAGCTACTGCCCTATTTGACTGAGCCAATAAGAATGCCGCTATTTTAATATTTAATGTACGTTATTGGTCTGCAGACAGCTACGTTGTGTCAGTGTTTTCAAGGCTATGTTGACACAAAACATTTTCGCGATATACCATCATCTCTACACATGCCATACACACCTCTCGTCAATCTGTTCAACTGGTATTAATGGAATAACTTCTGCGCCCGTACCATGTACAGAAGGTACATGCCGTACAAGAAGCTGATTTTCCTGCACGGCACGAATTCTGCCGATGGTTGTTGCAGTGCTGCGAAAACGAGCCACAGTTCCTACAACGTGTACTGTTCACAGACGAGAGCTGCTTCACCAGGGATGGTTTGTTCAATACTCGTAACGCTCACGTATGGGCCGAGCAACACAGACACACGACGTATCCAACCCGGCACCAACAGCGATTTTCAGTGAACGTCTGGGCTGGGATACTAAATTACAGTGTACTAGGACCACACATTTTGCCACCACGCCTCAACGCTGCAGAGTATCTCCGGTTTCTGCGCGATGTTTTACCTGACATGTTGGATGACGTCAGTCTTGATATTCGCGCGTCATTGTGGTTCCAATGTGATGGAGCTCCAGCTCACTACGCCCTCTGTGTTCGTGACCACCCGAACAGCCAGGTTGCCTACCTACCCCTGTTCACTTGTTGCGCCATTTTCTGTTATAAGGATACATTTTCGGACATGGGTTCCTTAATCAAGTATGTTCCAAATATGTGCATCTACCATCCATATCAATTTTTAACACTTATTCTTGGCCACCCGGCATATAATGTTAGATGTGAGAGAATCACTGAAGAAATTTTGTAAGCAATTATTGTTTTATATATTTTTTATATACGATGTTTTTAAATTTTTAAAATTTTCCTAATATGGTTTTATTCCTTTTTAATTTGGTAATGGCCCCACTGTATTGTATCAGTGCCATTTTATAGGATATAGTCAATAGGATATATTCAACGCTAAATGTTCTTTTTCTAGATTCAATTGAAATAAGTTAATGTTTTTATACTTCTAATAAGGTTAATATTTTATACAACAAAATCATTTTTAATAAACAATTTTATAATCATAAAATGATATTGCATTTTTAACTACAGCATTTTTAATACCTTTTGTTATTTTTTTTTTTAACATCACCTTCATCATTAATAGAGTGCTTGTTTAATTTGAATCCAATAAATTCTTCCATTATTTTTCTGTTAATTTCATTTTTCATTTTACCAATACATTTTTTGTTTGTGTGTGACATAAATATTACTTTATAATCACTTGTATCAAAATGTTGAATCATTTCTTTAATAGCTTCGTAAAAATTATTTGCTTTTATGTAAAAAATAAAAGAATCAGTATCTGTATAACATAATTCAATATTTTCTCCATATTTTGTTTCATAACATTATTGTGGAAATCGTACATTAAAGTTTTCTTATAATCTAATATACTCATTCTAACATAAATTGGTTTATTAAAACATAATTTTGTTTTGCGCATATGAATTTCAGCTAAAGATTCAGTAAATATAGTTCTATCTTTAAAGTTTGGTTTTGTAATTAATTTCTCAACTTGTTTATTATTTGTGCATAACCTAATATCAAATCTAAATCTAATATTTTCCATTGTTTTTCCAAAAAAATATATATATAATTATTCAGTAATTTATAGTAAACCCGTTCAAACTATTTGTTGTATTTGTCCGCATATGTGTGCTCAAATCCATGTACGAATTCATTCAATTTCATTGTTTAAATGTTAATACTCTATGCACTTTTATCAGTTTCATTCCTAATGATAAATATTGTTTAAGATTTACATAATGTAATACGTATTTTTCTTTATCATAAAATGTTATCAACAATTTTTTTATATTGGAGGATTTTTATTTTCAGGAAAAAGAGGTGAATCTTAATGTAAACTGTGTAATTATTTACGATATTCTAAATCAACTTCTAAAACAGATCCATAATTTGAATTTTTCCCAATAATTTGAATCATTGAGTTTACAAATTACTCATTCAAAATTTCAATTTAAACATATAAATTATTGCAACTAAATATTCTAAATATGAAGTTTCAATTTTAGAATAATAATTATTTATATATATTATTTTCTTTTGCATGCCTTTAGAACATTGGGAAATTCCTCTAGTTCCTTTTTAAATCATTAGTATTTTATCATCGTCAATCAATAATTCTAATTCAATTTTTTTATGTTTTAACGTTGTGTCCCAAGATAATCCTGGGGCAGTAAAATACCAAGAAGGGTCTAATTTATATGTTTTTAAAATACCAAGAAGGGTCTAATTTATATGTTTTTAAACAAACATCTCTAAAATTTTCAAATATATCAGCTAACAATAAGTCATCAACTTTGTGGTATAGTTCTGTATATTCACCTAGATTTTAAAATTTAAATATATACCAAACTTTTTGCACAAATTCATAATCTTCGCCAGAAATATTAGTTTTGTTTAAATTATTGCAAAAATTTTCATTCGATAGTATTTCTATTTTGTTACATTTTTCTTCAGAATCCGTATAATCATAAGGATAAACGCCTTTTTTTGTAACTAATTCAAGCTGCTCTTCTGAAAAACATTTACATGTTTTTTTTTTCGAAATTGTTCTTTATTAAGATTTTTAGAGAGTGTAACTAAACTAGAAGCCATAAACCTAAATGAACCAATAAATCTTAAATATACTCCATCATTTATATGTTTTGTGAAATAAATATATTTTTCTTCATTATTTGGAATAAAATCAATTCTATTTTCATTTTCGAATTTTCAGAAAACTTTTATAAATAAGTGAGTGTCATAACCTGATGAATTATGAATGTAAATTACAATCTGAATGTGACGCTCCTCTAAATAGCCAGTTAAATGTCAATGAAGTTTTACGGAATCTTTTATTAAGGCCTCGCTCTCTAGTTTAGCAATTATTTCGAAAATATTTTTGTAACGCAAATTAATACATATATCAAAAATTCGTTTGGCAGGTTTAACACTTGCATATCAACGTTTGTATATGAATTTTTCTGTTGCAATACAACAAACTGATTTTTAGATTTTTGACCCCGAAATAGTACACATTTTGTTGTGAAAATAAGCAAAAATGGAGCATAATAAATTTTTGCTCGCAAACTGTAGATTATTTAAAAAGAACGCTCTGGTAAAATTTTATATCGCATGACTATACACTGTCTCAAATTTTTTCGAAGCATTTGGTTAAAAAAATATTTGATTTATTTGCAATTGTTTGAAATAAATGAGAGATCATGGCCTTAAGGCACATTTTACAACAACATTTAATGGTCTTTCCCAAATATGGCAATGTGTAGCAGCTAAATATTTACTTCTTTCTTCATTAGTAAATTGAATCGTTGGTATTTAATTTTTTTTATATATTTCTTTAATTATTTTTACATATCTCCATTAACATTTTTACAAAAACACTAGAAGCGTTTGATCCTTTCTAAAATACTGGAGATTTGTAATCAGCATTTAGATATTTTATGTAATAGAAAAATCTTATTGGCTCACGTTCTTGATAATTTTTGTATGATTTTCATGATTTCGTTTACAAGTATCTATTTTATTTAATAAACATTCAAAATTAGCATAAATAGTAAAATGTAATTTGAAAGAGTGATTAAAAAATCTGGAACTTTTCCTTCTAAATTAAAACTAGCAAGAGTGGTACCTGTTTACTAAAAAGGCCCTAAAGATGTCCCGTGCAGTTATAGACCAATATCTATTATTCCTGTCTTTGGTAAGGTGTTTGAAATGGTAATTCACAAACAGATGTATAAAAATTTTCAAAGTAATAACTATTTCTGTGGAGAACAATATGGATTTCGGAAGGGATTAAGTACCACTGATGCAGTAATGCAATTAGTAAAGACTGCATTGAATGTTTTTGAAAGCAAATCTAATTTGACTTGTATTCTTTGTAATCTAAGTAAAGCCTTTAACAGTGTTTCTCATCCTTTATTGTTGAGCAAATTAAATACGTATGGTGTGTGTGATTCTGAACTAAACCTCTTTGAATCTTATTTGCAAGGTAGAAGTCAGTTTGTTGATAGTAATGGCATGTTGTCTAAGATAAAGTACTTAATGTACGGTGTACCACAAGGTTCTGTGCTAGGTCCTTTATTATTTAACATTATGATAAATGATCTTCCTATGAATGTAAATTCTAAGTGTATTATTTATGCAGATGACACTACTCTTATTCACACACATAAATCTGTAGATATGCTAAATGTCATTGTATCAACTGCTTTACACGAATCACAACTATGGTTCCTCGAAAATGGTTTCTTATTAAACGAAGATAAGACTCGAAGTTTGACATTTTCATTAAAAAATGAGAAAACAGATACCATGACTCATAATGTAAAATTATTAGGTATTACATTAGATGATAAACTATGTTGGTTAGATCATGTAAATACAGTTACAAAAAAAACTAGCAAGGATTGTTTTTCTACTAAGAAACTTAAAACTGGTTGTTCCTTCTCATTATGTAAAATGTTGTTATATTCCCTTTTTCCAGAGTATTTTATCTCATGGTTTAATACTATGGGGCAACTCTAATAATGTAAATACTGTTCTGTTATGAAAAAAAAAAAAACGCAGTAAGAATACTTACAAATTCTCATAAATTTGCTCATTGTAAACCATTGTTTGTGAGGGAAGAAATAATGACTGTCATTAACTTGTATATTTTACACTGTCTGCTCTATATTAAAAGGAATAAAAAAATTTTATTTCCCGTGAGCATGCACATGATCATAAGACTAGGCATAATATTTTAATTGATGTACCCTACTGCAGACTGTACAAAACGCAACAAAATGTTTTATATATAGCTATTGAGATTTTTAATAGGGTACCATGTCATATAAGAAATTTAACTTACAGTTAATTTAAGATCTTAGTTACCAAATGGCTTATTGTAACCCCCTTTTATTTTCTCACTGAACTTTTTGATATGTATACTGTTTTCAATTTAATATGTTTTATGACGAAACCCATAACAATGTAATGTGTTCTGTGGTTAATAAGGTATAAAATAAATAAAATAATATATAAATTGTAAATTTTATTTTATCGTTTTATTTGGAAATTCTACTCTAACGCCTTTATGTTCTTTACAATCATTTATGATTATTTAATTTATCTTCAGAATAAATGTGTTGTAAACATGTATCACAAAGACATTTTTTCTAGTACTTTTTGAAAGTAGAGAGCCAATAAGCCGATTAAGACTTTTATCCAACAACAATGATCGTTATTTTCATTTTAAATATATAAACGATTGATGTGTTTATCAATTTCATTTTCCATAATAGTAAATGGGTAAAATATATACTCAATTTCATTTTCTTTTTCCTTCATATGCATAAACATTTATAGATATACCAGTCATTTTTTCAAATTATGGTATTTTGTCTTATTGCACTGGAACTTCTAAACTTCCAAATACATTATTAAATTCACGTTCAACAAATTATATATACATACGTACATACAAACATACATACATACAAACACACACGCATATATATATATATAAATATATATATATATATATATATATATATATATATATATATATATATATACACACACATATAGAGTTACTGTGTATGGGTTCTGTTTTACAGGATGCAATGCTGAAAAAATAGACCATAAAATAGCATTTTGATAATTATTTTTAACATTAATAACAATCTATATATCTTAAATTTATTGAAGAATTTCAATATGAGAAGCTCTATTTATCGTAACATATTTAATTATTCTAAACTCTAAATTATTTATTGTGTTTAGCACCCACTGAAATCCTTTTTCTTCATATACGTCCATTTCAGCAAACATTTTTGGAATACTTCCATCATAATATTCACCTAAATCAGTTGTTTTTTAAATTATGTTTTTAGTCGTAAATGATGCTTCATGATATTCTTCATCAATAATTCCCCCTTTTTGTATTGACAAAAATAGTAATTTACTTCTAAATTATATTTTATTTAATTCTAATTTATTTTGTTTATTATAATTTATTTTATAGCATTAGAAATATTGCTGGATCTATTATCATTTATACAATTAATAGAAAAAGTTTTAAATCTGTTTTCAATTGCTTATGCTATTTCATGTATTTTATAGTGAACAAATTCATCAATTTTTTATTTCATCTGCAGCTTGTATATGTTTTTGACTTCATGATTTTTCTCATAAAACTGATAGTGTTATTTTTCACGAATTTCCCATTCTACATAAATGTTTTCACGTTTAGATTTTGCTTAGTCTTTTATTCATTTTTAAAATTATATTTAGTTAATGCGGGAAAATCTTTATGAGTTCTAAGTTTTTCATGACCTATTTTATTTATATTTTGTTTGTAAGACTCTTCTAAAATTTTTATTATATTTAACTGTTATTTTATTTTTATGTTTTTAGTTGCTAAATGTTTTTCTTCGCGAGAAGGTTTATAATAATTTTTACAATCATACGTTTTATATTTACTTCCATTTATTACAAAAAAAAAATTAATGGATTTTAATTTTTTCATTTACCTCATTTGGTAACTTCATCAAATTTATAAAATATAAAATCATATAAGAATAAAAATAGAAGTTATAAAAATAAAAATAATTCTTTCGCTATAATTTTTTACATCTCGTTCGGCCTAGTGTTTATATTTATATTTTTTATATAACAAATGGAAGCATCACTCAACATTATAAATGATATTTATGAGTTTAAGAAACTTTACAATCTTACAATATGTAAATCTTATCCAATAAATTAAGTTGAAATAGTGGGAAAAAAGTTTAGGTCTAAAACAGTCAAAATTTCAGAAATTTTAAAAATATTTTCACCTTGCAGATATACTAAAAATTCACTGGTCACAGTTTAAAAGATGTAAATAGGGGAAATATCAGTTTTATTTATACTGGAATGAAATTTTGGGGTAATAAAGGATTACATAACATTTTGTTCATTAAAAATTTAAATAATTTTTTGCATTACATTTGTATATCTGTTTTAATTTAATTTTTTTTATCATTTTGGGATGATTTGCAATCCTTAAATTTTAACATTATGATTTTCCCTTTTTATGATGACTTTGTAAAAATGTCTTGATAGGAAAATAGTGAATAAATTGCCTTGATATTTCGATGATTTCTGGGAATTAGTTTGTAATGAAATTTTGAACGCGAAAAAGGGACACTGCGTTTCAAACATACAAATATCCTCTACTATCTTGATATAATTATTGACTTCTCAATCACATTACAAATAAGTAAACTAAGAAACCAGATCAAGAAAATGGCATTGACCTAGCGTGATGGAGAAGTGATAAAATACTCGGGAGGACCCGGGTTCTACCCCCGGCTCCGGCCTTCCTGATTTCTTTCGGTTTTCCAAGGTTTTCCAAAATCACTCCAGGCGATTGGCTGGGATAGTTCCTTTAACTGCCCTGGTCCACTCCTAACCCCTTTACACCAGTTATCCTCTGTCGAAGTCTTGTGCGGTTTCCATAGCGCAGTCGGTTAGGCGCCGGTCTACTGTGCGCAAGGTCCAGGGTTCGAATGCCGGCTCGGGCAAGGCTGTTGTGTTATTCATTCGTCGCATTGCACCCTCGTCGGCTCTTAAAAGACCTCGTTGTTAATGGACCGTGAAACCCTCCCACCTCCCACTAACGTCTTGCGTTGTTCGATGACACGAAAAACGTCCAGATAGTGGGCCTCAGATACAGCTGCTGAACCTGTGAAAACGCATTAAGAATATCGTGTCAAAGCAACCTTTTCGACTATAATTCTGCCACCACAAGTGCGCCTTGTCTATAAATACGTTATGACAATTGGTGTGAGAGCATGTGTCAGTTCTAGCGCCCGAGCTTTCGTCGCGATCTGATTACACAAAATTCATAGCAGAGACAATATTATATTAATACAATATACTGTGGGTGACATATATAGATACGGCTCGACACAGTGAAATATTACAGGAATATGCATCATTATGAGATGCAGTGAAAGTGATTAATTGCCGCATGGATAAATGAGAGTTATCTGCTGACAAAATGTCTACTACCAATGCTGGTACCAAGAAACCTAGATTAGAGTGTGTTATATGCGGTGTTGAATCCGTACCTGATGAGATAACATCGCTGCAAGACTACAGTTCATGGTTAACATTACATGAAGCTGCAAATATTAGGAAATTCCAACCTATACTGACGATTTCAGAAGCTACTCCCAAAGATGTGACACCAACAATTTACTACCACAATAGCTGCAGATCATGTTATACCATGAAGGAATCAATGGAAAAAATTAAGAAAGAATCATCAAATAATTGGGAACCATCTTCAAAACAAGCTACAGATGAGGGCGCCAGGAAAGTAACGCCATCTCGAAGTCGAAGTTCTACTCAAAGTCGCACTTACGAACCAGTATGCATATTTTATGATAAAGAATCAAAATATATCAAAAGAACACCGACAAGGGAGCCGTTAACACAAGCAATCTACCTCAGAGCTGACAGCACATTTAGAAATATTGCAATTGAAACAATGAATCAAAATATTTTTCCATTCACTTAACGAGATATTGTCGCCGCAGAGGCCCACTACCATGCTCCCTGTTATAAAATGTATACAAGAGTTAGGCCAGTCAAGTCATCTCTCAAAACCACAGACTTTTGCATGCAGCTAGAAAAATCTGCTTATGAAAAGCTTTTCACATTTATTAGATTAGATTTATTCAGTAATCATCGCATTGTGTCGCTACAATTTCTTTTGACTAAATTAAGGGAATTCATGAGTATGGGTGGCATTGAAAATGAAAATATACCAGAGTCTTCCAAAAAGAAGCTACACTATCAAATTGAAACAAAATTTTCCACCACCATCAATTTCCTGTCTGTTGATAACAGAGTATATGTATCTTCAGAAAACTACACCTTCGAGGCAACATATTTCATAAAGATACAAAACAAATTAGCTGTCATACTGAGGAAAAAATACAAAGCACAAGCTCTGAGTGCCAAGTATGGCCACCAGATCCAAGTATTTTAACTTTCGATAGCTTTCAATGTCCTAATCTTTTGACTACTTTCTTGACAGAAATTTTTGGTGCTTCTACAGCTTGTCAAGAAATAATGACATGGTCAACTGGCCAGGAAATTATGTATGGAGTATGTCATGGAAAAGTAATCACACCAAAGCGTGTTCTATTACCGTGGACTATCAAATCGCTTACAGGAAACACAGCATTAATGAAATTGTCAAATAAATTAGGGCATGGCTGCAATTACACAAAATTACAAGAAATTGACACTGCATTGTACCTCGAGAAACAACAGAACGTTACAGAATGTAAGGTGCCACTGCCATCAAGTGCGCTAGCTTTCGTGCCTGTAGTGCTCGCATTTGATAATAGTGACAGACGAGAAGAAACGCTCAGTGGTGCAGGAACATCCCATCGTGTCAATGCAATAATTGTTCAGCTACAGTCCCGTACCTGCACACCTGGACCAGCATTGAGACGTGAGAATGCAGCAGGGAAGTAAGAAAAAATTTGAAAATTGGATGCAACTGAACAGCCTCTTCCAACATACATACACAATAATTAAAAGAGTTGGTCCTTCTGCCAATAGAACCATAACTTTACCTCAGATGTGCTCTCAGGCCTTTCTTGAAGCTAAGAAAAAGAATTACCTAGGGGAATTGACACGACTGTCTGATACTAAAGTGCAAAAAACAAGCTCTTGGACTGGATTCAACATTTTGATTAGGGATAATGTGACAGTAACAAGTGACAATTTGTGTTATCTTCCCACTATCAACTCGCCAGCCACAGAATTGTCCACAATCCAAGAGATACTAAAAACCAGTTCAAATATTTTGTCATGCCTTTCCCTTGACCATGTACATGTAGTGGCAGACCAAGCTATATATTCAAAATTGACAGAGATAATTTGGAATCATTCTCTACATTACCATGGTATTATCCCAATAATGGGCAGTTTCCATACCATTTGTGCCCTGCGGTCAATTGTTGGTAAACTATTTGGAGGATTTTGTTTTTAGAGACCTAGCAGTTGAACCAGGAGTTGTTGCTGAAGGTTCTATTGATAAATTATTAGAGGGTAAACATTATAATCGAGCTATTCGCTTTCACAAACTAATGTATGAAGCATGCATGCGTGTTATATGGAATGGTTTCCAAGAATGAGCAGTAGAGAATGATACAGACCTAGGTATAGCTCATGACATGTAAGTTTAAGTGCTTTGGCTGAAAATCCTCTCGTGACTATTGCTTTAGAAAACTATGAAAAGTATTTGCCACACCTTCAGAGAGAAAATGGACTACAGTCTTCGTTTTGGATTATGTATGTTCATCTTATAGAAAACACGCAAGGATTTATCAGAACCAATAGAGAAGGACGCTGGTTGCTATACATGCAATGTATGGAAACGATGATCCCTTGGTGTTTTGCTCTGGATAAGGAGAGCTATGCTCGTTATTTCATTTCACTTAGCAGGAATGACCACATTGCAAGAAAGAAGTCCTGAAATTTTTGAACACTTCTTGATTGGTGGATTCTTTATACAGCTACATGACACAAACACATTTGGAAGATTGCCTGTTGACCAAGCCCTAGAAGTTACAGTTAATGAGGACACACAGATGGCAGGAGGGACTCGTGGATTTAGTCTCAACACAACTGCAGTATCACGTTACAATGTAAATACAGCATATATAGAGCATCAGATCTACGAAATCTCCGCAGTATTTTGTCATTTGCCAAATATAAGTATTATCATCCAAATCTTCAGGCTTCTCGCATTTTGAGAGACGAAAAATTTGTATCTTATTCGGTTGAATCGATCAAAACTAAATGGACAAACCCTTTCGACAACAGTCCATCAGATGTAGTAAATATGTTGACAGGTGTTGCAGTGCCTTATGATGTGGCTACTGACCTATTGAATTCAAGGGATAAAGGTTAGGAAGCATACATAAATTTCCAGAAGAACCGTTTGGAAAAAGGGATAAATTTTTGTGATCCTATCCAGAAAACATCATTGAAATTAGTTCCTAAAAAAGTCAAAAGTAAAACTAGTAATAAGCAGGTGGTACTCGAGTGTGACAGAAACATATTTGGAACAATAATTATTTTTATAGCAGAAAGCAAATCACTTGAAATGCATGAGACATTGCGTCATCCACTCGGTCCACGGCCTTGGAATTTGGAAAATCCAGATGGGTCAATGAGGAAGACAAATAAAGCATCGCTAGCGAGTGATTTGGAAAACTTGACCACATTGGTAGATCCGCATGAAGATAAATCAGCTTGTATTATAGATGCCATGGAGCTACTGCAAAAATTACATGGAGAATACAAGACGTTCGATGAATTGTCAAAATTTCATCTCCTTCTCGCTTTGAACTATGGTACAGACAGTAAAGGAACAGACATAGTTTTTATTTATATAGAAACAATTCTATTAAAACACTGAAGCGCTTCCACAGGGGGTCAGAAGAAGTGATATATTTCAGTAATATTAAAGGTTGTCACAAAATCATTAACTGGAGGAGTAAGCAAGAGTAACCTAGCAAAAATTTTGGTTGAAAGTTGGTAAGAAGAAAATTGAAGAAAATTGATCAGTAACAAGGAAATGTTTGTTACAATTGAAGACAAATGTGAAAAGATCACAGCTGAGGGCTCTCAACTTACAGAAGACCAAGCTTCACACAGGAAGAAGCGGATACACGCATTAGCTTACATGCAAGTCATGCAAATTCGTTCTATTCAACAGTTTTTTGTGTTTCGAATGATACAGATGTTCTCATTTTAGCTATTGGCATAATAAACTTTATCATAACAAAGATGTGCATTATCAGGGGATCTAAGAACAATATTAGGATTGTTTATGTGTCTAAGATTGCTACTACCTTGGGTCTCGATATTTCCTCAGCTATTATAGGTTTTCACAGTTGGTCTGGTTGTGGCACTGTATCTGCATTTTCTAGATAAGGTAAGATAAAATGTGTTAAGATACTGTTAGAAAGTAATAAGTATGTGGCTGCAATCAAGAAAATAGGACATGACTGGGTTCTCTCAGATGAGGTATTCCAACTTATTCAACTTTTTACTTGTGACATGTACTCCGAACACACAAAGATTAAAAACGTGAACGAAATGCGGTTCCATCTATTTTGCAAGAAGAAAGGTCACGCCGATAGCTGTCTTTTACAACCACGCAAGGACACTTTGTATGAACATACAGCTCGTGCCAACTATCAGGCTGGAATTTGAAAACATAGCCTTAATAACTTCCCGGATATATCGGATCCCACTGGATATGGCTGGGTTAAAAACAACGAAGAAATGTATACAAATATATGCATCCAGTGGATGACAGAACCTGCTGCGCCTGACATTGCAGTGCAGCAAGTTGTAATTGTTCAAAAAGGAGTTGTGATTTGCCTACTTGCACTTGTGTAGTGTACACACTTAGATGCTCTACAAGTTGTAAGTGTAAAGGTTGTGAAGAATCAAGAAACACAGCGTTAAATTACAACTGCGGGCCTAGTCATGATGAATATGACAGTGACTCTTCCGATGGGAGTGCATAATACTGGGAAAAGATATGTGTGATGAAAAGGTAGGCTAATTAGTTAAATGCTACCATTATCATAATTATAATGTTAGGCCTAAGTGTGTAACTTCCTTACGTATAATGTTTGTAATGGGGATTTATACAGTTAGTTCTTTCACGCTGACTTCTTCAGTTTCACGTACTGAATATATGTAATTTAGGGTATGCATAACAATTAGATCCGGACTTGAACTTTTATAGTAAACCTCCTATCCTCTATAGCCGTCACATTACAGATGTGTATTACATGCTTTCTTAACATCAATTTCACCTTATTTCTGCCCCGTGTGTTCATAATTCCACGCTAAAAGCATTAACATATTACTGTAGGTTTCTTGAAGCCAATTTGCGAAAATTAAACAATAGCTATTCTAGACAATAGTTTTAGCCAACGTTTTAAGCAAAATTGTTTCCAGTGTTACGAACTCCTGAGGCACAATCTCTGACGCCGGAACATCGTGCATTTAACTGCGGCGCAAGAGATCACGCGTAACGAATGAGTAATTCTGGATAAATATTTACTCATAAAGTTGGCAAATACCATTATCTAGGATTGTCATTGAGTATTTTATCTATACTGGCTTCGAAAAAGGCGTAGAAATCAATTTATATTTTCAGCGTTTATTTATCAACCACGCACTCTCAAGTTGCTGTCAGAGGGACTAGGCTATTATATTGCTAGTCGATCAATGCTCTGAGAGGTTTTGCAGAGCCTATGCTATTATTTTTAATGACAAATGGCCTTCATATGGTATCGTTGGAAAGCTCATAAAGTAAGGAACATTATATTGTGTAATAAAAAATATATTTCAAGCCGATTTCCAGAAATAAACGAAAACATTTTAGAGAAAAGTGTAAAAATATAGGTTTTTTTAAAATTTTTTTATGATAAAACTGTAAGAGATACGGAAAATATGATAGTTACTAGAAAGATAGGTATTTAAAATATTTGCCATTTGAAAAAAAAAAAATTTAAAGTAGAACAAACGGTTGATGAGATACTAAGATTTTAAAAATGCAGTCCAGTCGCCATTTTGAATGGCCGCCATATCGGATAGCTATATCAGCCAGAAGGCTATCATCTATTTATGTTCTACGTGAGCCAATAATCAAGTCGTACATATTTCATTAATTCCTCCCATTTTTACATAAATTCTTCTTTTTCGGCCTCTGGCTCATGAGCTATTAGAGGAGTCCTCGACTAGCGCATGGACGGCGTTGCAGAACGTCACCTGTCGCATGCGTATTATTTTTTACGCGAAACCGCTTAACTTATTCATATTGTGTTTATCTACGGAAAAAACAAACACTTGAAACTATGTTTCAATGTTTTAAAAGATTCAGCACGCTTGCTAGAAGCAATGATTTTCGAACCTCTCAAAATGGCTGAAAACGGTTTTTTTTAGACAGCTGTAACTACAAAAATATTACCTGAATTGGTATAGTGCAGAGCGAGAGGCATGCGTCGGCCTTTACTTCATACTATTAAAAAAAAAAATGTGGTGGTCACCGCTTAAAATCCCGTAGGAAAAAGACAACTAGGAAAACCTAGCACGCCATTTGGTGCGTTGCGAATAGAGGCGATATGCTCCTCGTCGAGCGGGGGCACTCGCTCTCATCACTACGCTGTTCCTACGCGTCAAAGGTGGAAATTCGACACCGGCGAAGACTCCTCTTAACATCTAGGTCTTAAGCGCTGGTGATGGGTGACATGAAGTGAGTATGGAGCAGTGCGGGAATAATGTGAAGGGGAAACGGGAGATCCTTGAGAAAACCCGTCGACCAGCGGCATCGTCCGGTACGATTCCCACATACGAAAATCCGGGGACTGACCCCGCCGGGAATCGAACACGGATCGTCTTGGTGGGAGGCAAAGTTCTTGGCTAACCGAGCGAGCTGGAGCAGCCTCAGCACCGTTATCAGCTGCGCACCGTATTACGGTGTGTGAGGTTCTGGGTTCGGTTCGCAGATCCAGCTGGATATTGAATTAATATTCGTCGTAACTTCCTCTATAAATGTGCAAGTCACGTAACGCATGTAATGAAAAGTCACTGTCCTAACAGAAATGCTATTTTACTTACGAAATATGAGGTATAGCGTTCACATTTCATGCGAAAGGTCCCGGGATCGATCCCCAGAATCACCTATTAAAAACAGTGGTAAAACAGTTGCCTCTAATTCGGGGTTTTGTTCCCGGTTCTTGTCATCTGATGCTTATTAGAAACATAATTTTAGAGCCCCCGGAAATATCTGAAAACGACATTATCCCCCTTTTTTGCAATTCGAATTCATACAACGCAAAACTAGAAGAATGTGTTAGCCTTTACTACAACCGCTACCATTAGAGACGATGGTATATCGCAAAAATGTTTTGTACCAACTTATCCTTGAAAACGTTGTTGTTTATTGCAACACATATGACCGGGTGATGTACGTCTGACACAACGTAGCTGTCTGCCGGCAAACGACATGCATCAAATTGGGGCAACAGCTCCACGTACAAGCGAAAGCCAGTAATATTCTGGTAAGCTGAACGTGCGTTGAAACCCAGCAACAGTCAAGTCTTCCCGCGATAAACCATCTCTCTAGCTACCACAAAAAAATATCATGTTACGTTCACCGCTTCAAGTCCCACAAAAAAAGTCTGTTACGAAATCACTGCACGCCAGTTTAGCGAGCTGCGAATAGAGGCGATACGCTTCTCGTCGAGCGTGGTACTCTTACCCTTAACGCTGCTCCCACGCGTCAAAAGCGTAAATTTAAAAGATACAGGTTCCTCTTCAGAGGGCGTGGTACATAATTCAACGCAGAAGCATTAACATATAACAGTACGTTTCCTGAAGCCAATTTGCGAAAATTAAACAATAGCAGTCATAGACAATAGTTTTAGCCAACGTTTTAAACAAAATTGTTTCCAGTGTTACGAACTCCTGAGGCACAATCTCTGACGCTGGAACCTCGTGCATTTAACTGCGGCGCAAGACAAATTAGTAATTCTGGATAAATTTTTACTCATAAAGTAGGCAAATACCATTATCTAGGATTTTCATTAAGTATTTTATCCATATTGGCTTCGAAGAAAACGTATAAATCTGTTTATGCTTTCAGTGGCTATTTATTTACCACGCACTGTTAAGGAACTGCAACGAAACTGTTTTCAGTTCGTTTTGGCGAGTACCAGCTGACTACTGGTAATCTGTAACCTGACATTTTTATGACTTAGATTTTTATAAATCTTGAGTGAAAAATAAAACCCTTTATTACTTGAGGGACGATATCTGACAAAAGTGGATTTTTTGAGTAGAATTAAATTTTAACACTTCTCAAATTAAGTTATATTTTTAAAAGTATTTTTTTTATTTACTTGTTTTTTTTTTTTGTATCGGTCAGTTCGAATAATAAGTGCATTGTATTAGCATACAGTTGTAATAACGAAAGTGTATGAAGTAGAATAGAATCAGTAAGAGAAGAAACGAAAAAAGTTTTTGAGGGTTAATTCAAACCAAGGGTGGCTGTACGGCAATGAGGCACTTCTGGAAATCTCTGAAAGGCAATAGACCTTCGTAAGATTTGTACATATATTTCCCAAGTGCTTCACGTACGTCAACTGCTCACAGGTTAAGGCGTTTTTAAAGTTAAGCAAACGAATTGGTCAAATGTGTTTCAATTCGCATCCAAAAATGTTATTCTATATACCCCATTCCATATAAGTCTGGATAATTCTGACAGCAACTTATGGGCAATAATTTGTGATATTTTGTTATTTTTGTCACTACGCAAAACAAACTTTGCAGTACAAATGTTGAATTTGATATTTCAGGTTCATTATAGAGTTAAAAATATCTTGCATTGTGCTACAAATCACAAAATACAAAAAAAAAAAATTATTGCTCATAAGTTGCTGTCAAATTTATCCAAACTTATATGAAACAGAGTATAGCAAATTTATTTGACTCTATGTATGAGATCATTTCGCAGAGCATTATTAAGTTAATTAAGTTAAGCACATTATGAAATCATGTTACAATTTCATAGGAAATGTTCATATCGTTAATTTAATATAATGCTCCTGCATCCACGAATGACTTCATATATTAAAATAATTTAAATCACCATTATCCCTATTTATCTTAACTGAGATTTGGAAACACAGATCATCACCTCCAAACGTTAAATAAAACTAATAAATGTTAATGACAGTTAATATATAATTATGGCGTTGAAAACTAAAATTTTTGAAGTCTTCTACATACCTGATACACAAGAAGCAGAGGCTCAGAGGTGCATATACATCTACAAAAGGCGTAATCAGTTTGCACATGTAACCTCCAACTCGCTCTGACTCTGAATCACTTCGCAACCAAATTACAGTACGCAATAAGAAGAATAAAGTACAGTTGAAAAGAAAAAGTAAATGTGAGAGTTCAAAAAGTAACAATTAGTCTTATCTTCCGTTACCATGCACAGAAATCATTACGTACCACATCACGCTTCGACCACATCCGTCCAACAGTTTCCCCTCCCCCTTCATTTTGTATTTCATTCTTATTCATTATCCTGCGTTTTGCCTTTCATCCTTCGTACCCCTTAAAGACCTACACAATGGACTTTACATTATATTTCTTTAAGTATTTCGTCAATTATACAAAATAAACGTAAAGTTGAAGTAACGAACGTTGAAAAACAGCCGAGAATTTTTTTTTTACCGAAACGGAAGTATTTTGTTATAATTCATTAGGGCCAATAACTTATCGCGAAAAAAAAAACTTTGCCCCAGTTTGTTTTAATGCCTTTTGTCCACATCTGCAGCTCTGCTTCATTGTTAGAGATGATGGTTTATCGCGGGAAAACTTGACAGTTGGCTGGGTTTCAACCCACGTTCATCTTACCAGAACATTACTTGCTTTCGCTTGTACGTTGAACTGTTACTCTATTTGACTGAGCCAATAAGAATACCGCTATTGTATTATTTGATGCATGTCATTTATTTGCAGATAGCTACGTTGGGCCAGACGTACATCTGCCAAACTTATGTGTTGAAATTTACTACAGTGTTTTCAAGGGTATGTTAGTACAAAACATTTTCGCGATGTGTCATCACTAGGGACCCCTATTTTTCACAAAAAGAATTTTGCCCAAGTTTGTTTCAGTGCTTTAAGTATACATCTGCAATTCTGCTTCATGGCTATTGGCAGCGTGTCTATGTGAAGAGCCGTATGGCATTTGACTGAGCCAATCACAATAACGTTCCTATAACAACACACATCTGTGATTTGTCCGTAGAATCCCAAGGCTCGTGAGAGTTAAAATATCCAATCACTGACCACGTAGCAGAACTGCAGATGGGCACGTAAGTCACCGAAACAAAGTGAGGCAAAATTCATTTCACGATAAACAGGGGTCCCTACTAATCATCATCATCTCAATTCATAGTTAGAGGTACGTCAATTTCGCGGATTCATCTGGCAGTAGCCTAGATTGCTCTGTCCTGTACACGCTCTGGATACAGTCGATTATTCATTGGCTTACAACATTACAAGCGATAGCTCTAGGAATCATTTCCTTATTTACTACTGGCTTGCAGCAGTCAAATGCGTTTCGTGACAGCCGCCAGCTAATCACACACGTGATTATGAAGTATATATTTTGGCGTTCAACCTGACCTGGAATGTATTTGCGAAATTGACCTACCTCTATTCATAGTTATTGGTAGAGCCACGATTTTATGGCGAAAATATTTTTGCAACATTTGATTTCGATGCGTCATGTGCACACCTGCAGCTCTACTACATCGTCTGTGGTTGGATGATTTTACTCTCACTTGCCTTGGCAAATTATAGACGTACAGACTCACAATAATCTTATTCTGATTGGTGCAGTAAAATGAGAAACGTGTCTGAGCAAAGACACGCAGCCAATAACCTTGAAACAGAACTACCGGTGTGCACGTGAGTCACTGAAACAAAGTGGGGCAAAAATCTTTTCGCGACAAAACCGTGGCCCTATTTATTGGCAGTATGTCTGTGTGAAGTGACGTCTCTCATTTGACTGTGCCGATTACAGCAAGGTTATTTCAACTCCATGCGTCTGTAACTTGCAGGTAGAACCTCAAGACACGTGAGAGTTAAAACGTCCAATCGCTGACTATGATGCAGAATTGCAGACGTTCACATAAGACACTGAAACAAACTGGCAATATTCTTTTCGCGAAAAGTTCATGGTGCTATAAACCATTATACATACAAACAATGAGCCTAATTATCAAAACATCTTCCATATATTCAAATATTTCTCAGAAAAGAAAGCAACGTCGTCTATTGTCTAAACTCACAGTTCGTTAACAAATACTTCTGTAACGCTATTTACATGTGGTTTTCCGAGTAAATGACAAACACCTGCATCAATTTTTTTAATGAAATTCCAGTACTGCAAAAAATAGAACGATTCACAGAATTAAACTACTACATGATAACAAATATATCTACTGGTTCCTTGCAAACGGCCATCTTGAATGTGACTTTAGTTTTTCAGTTTATTAAAAACCTAAAGTAAAAGGTGCTTGACTTCAGCTTTACTGACGTCATTGTTTACGACTCCAGTAGTACAGTTTGCTTCCTTCTATTGCAGGGGACTTGAGCCAGATCCCATATCTATATCTGTAAACTCACTGTCTTTGATACTCCACCTTGTTGGCCTGTTCATCCACCATCATTGTTTTTATCCATCATAATGCATGAATTTCTTGCTACCCTCATACGTTCCACCCTTCATTTTTTTTTTAAATTAGCTACATAGTTGCCTTCTAGATAGGACTGGCGTAGTTACTCATCGCCTTCTAGGTGGTGCTGCTTAATCTGACTTTGATACTGAGCCTTACCACCAGGGGGGCTCATACTTTACATCATTGTCTTAATTCCAGCATTGCTATTGTATTTAATAATGGTACAGTTCATCTTTGTTTCCAAGTCTCACCTTTACGAGCACTATCCTGTAAGGCAAAGTTTCCAGGTAGTGCATGCAGTTATTCTCGAACCTAATCCACTATTTCCGTACCATCGGAAGGCGTCACTCGAACATTAGGACGTAAAGCATATCAATATTTTTTGTTATGTCTGTAGTTAACAAGTTCGTAATTTCATGTATTTTGAATGTCTTTCCACATAATCTATATTTGCTATGGATAGAAGCCGTAATGTCTCACAGTCATTTGTGTATATTATTTAAGATATATTAACCCTGTGCAGATCTGTGCAGAATTCAAGCTCTTATAGGATTTTTTTTTAATAGTCTAGGACAGTGCACTGTAGGTACTAGTCAACTCTTTTGTGGGATTATTCATTATTGTAGAACAGTTTCTAACCTAAATTGTTTTTTGGGCAACAATTTGTTACCTTGTACAATACTTGGCGTTTTTCTCTTGTATAACCCTAGGAATATATAATTTAAATATCAAAGACGAGTAAATTTTCAATTGTGTAACTGCCTTAATTCTATCGAAATCCGAGCTAAGAAAGGTCACCACATACCACACGGAATTTCCAAAATTCGATTATATGATCAGTAAATACTCAGCCACCCGGATCAGGACCGACAGCTGCTGAGGACCAAAACTGGCGGACGGTAGTTTCGAAAGTCAGCAAATGACAAACAGCAGGAGGAAAGAATGTGCAACGCATATTTGCAGGAAAATAGAGGCTTATAAACCGGCTTGGGAGGGGGGATGAGGAAACCACATACTGGCCTAAACTTTTCCCTAGTGCATTTTCCTCGATTATTCTTTAGTTCTGTCGTTACTGAGACGAAGAAACAAAAAATTATTAACAAAACTATCGACTTGAGCCACGATTCTATGCAGAAAGATTTTTGCACCAATTGGTTTCAGTGACTTTTGCACACATCTGCTCCTCTGCTTCGTGGTCAGTGTTTGGATGTTATAACTCTCACTTGTCTTGGGATTCTACTGGAAAACAACAGACTACGCTGTCACAGTTTCCTTATTCTTTTCGGTGTAATCAAATGGGAGACGAGTCTGAACAAAGATACGCTGTCAGTAACCATGAAACAGAACTGCTGATGTGCATAAGACACTGAAACAAAGTAATGCAAAACAATTATCGCGACAAAATTGTGGCTCTACTAATGAACCTATGTTCCTCAACGAGGGTTCAAATTAACTCTAAAAGTTGTCACGTAGATCTGGAAATTTTAAACAACATCTTAAAACAGTCACTTGTTACTTGATTACATTATGGAGCTACAGCAATAACGACAAGTTAAATCTCACTTTGGATAATGAAGCGTTCAAATATTTGACTGGTTAACAGTTGGTTCAGTCGTTCTTGAAATACGCGCATAAAATATTATATATTCACGTCGGGAACTCTTCGAAATTGGGGAACGTACTGTACAGTCCTAAGCACAGCATGAATTTATAATATTGAAATCACGAGACCATTCTTGGTACTAACGTGTACGGAGTTTGCTGAAATTCTGGAAAATTTTTCCTCAGATTATTCACGTGATCAAAAAAGTTCAAAATGCCAACACTCTTAAAAACTGTATGCAGTATGTACAATATACGTAAAACTCAAGTCGCTATACTAAGTACTAAATGTTACCAAGTTTAATGAATTTCAGATAAACGACTTCTTTAGATATCTCGTTTGAAAATATTAACAACACTTGGACAAATATTTTAAGTCATTTGACTTTACTTAGTACTAAATATGTATTTGTTTAAATTATGTTCTGAAAAATTGGTTCTTCAAACATCTCGTGTGATCAAAAATGGTCAAATAGCTTATATTATTACACAGGGTGTCCCACAAGTCCGGTCTCATAGGACAAGTCAAATTACGCATGTGGAAAGCTTAGTATTCATAAATTAAATTATTTCTGTCGTAATGGCATGTAGAGGCGATCACACTGCATCACTTCTACAACGTTCCATATTTAACCCATATATATTTCCCTCATTTGATCGAACTTATGGGACATCCTGTATAATGAACACGGCATGGTTACATTTTGAAAATATAGTTCTTTTACAAATCTCGTTTATTAAAAAAATTATTCTCGTATGATTGTAATTTTGAAAATATGAATCCGATATAAAAGCAAGTCAGGTACCAAGTTTGAAGGAATTTGGTCCACAGATTCAAGAGTTTTTAGTGACACATACGCACACACACAGACACATCGACGTGAAGGTGATCTCACAAGACAATTTTTCCTCCAGAAAGTAGGCAAAAAAGTGGACTCCGGATGTCTAAAATATCCGAACAAAAAGTGAATACTGATATGGTCCTTTAATAATTGGCACATGTAAATGTATTTGCTTAGCAAGGGTTTTTTGACTAGTTTCACTGTTCTGGTCGTGTAGCCTGCCCACCAGGAAACCAATTTCGTTAGTTAACAAGAGTCATGGAATGTTCTTTATGAATATTTTACACACCCTTCATTTAGAAAGATTAATTTAACAGTTTTATTGATTACGAAGAATGAAAAATATTGACATCTAATTATATAATAATACTTACAAAATGATTTGAAGACTGATAAATATTCATATCTTATTATATTATAATAATACTTACAAAATACTTGGCACTAAGTGAAAATGTTACGTTATATATATATATATATATATATATATATATATATATATATATATATATATATATATACACATACATATACATAATATATATATACACACAGACATTTGTATATGTGTGTGTAGAGGTTTGCAAGAAGGGCGTTATCAACAAAAGACTGGATTTATTATTGTTACATCGTAATTCGTAGTGAATGTGTTGCATTGAACTGTATAAACGGCACTTTTACATAAGGCATAGTACTGTTATAAATGCAACACATACGGGCGTTATCAAAGAGGTTTTTATAGAACCTGAAAACACCACCAGAGAATGTTGGGATCCTGACAATGACAGAATGTGATAAATGTCCAAGCACTTTTGGACTTGTTGGTACTACAAAACCTACTAAACCAAGTAAATTTAACAATTCTAGTTGTAAAGGTAATAGTACATCTGCTGGTGTAAACACAGAAACAAATGTCGATTATAGGAATATAGTAGGTTATGATTCATGTGTGTACAAAAATGCAGAAACCAATTTTGAAGATGAATTCAGTTCATTTGTAAATAGTGCAACAAAGTCACCAGAACCTGCTGGTGAATTAAATACCTTCACAATTACTTATTGTGTGATTAGTGGAAAAGTAACACAAACAGAAGCAAATGTAGAGCAATTTTACATACATGAAAAATCAGATGTTTATATTAACATAGTACTTTCTTCAACAACTATCAGATAATAATGGTACTCCGAGCAGCGATAGGAAACAAGATGATTTCGGGATAATCATACTGTTCATGTAGACATTAACCACGCAGACATTAACTGTGACAGAAATTATTATCTTAATCATAAAACCTGTGATTTACTTACGAACATTCTTACACCACATATTTCACAGGCAGCAATCCAAAATATTAGTATAGAAAAACATATACTGAAATCACTTGTTGATTGTTCTTCCAGAGTGATAGTAACTGTGTTGATGATCCAGATTTTGTACCAAGTGACAGTAGTTGCTCTAGTGGAGACAATAAGAAGGCGAACTCAAATGTTATACATGAGGAAGGAAAAGCAGGGCCTGGCGGAAAGAAAAGGAGGAAGAAATTCAGCAGAGCAGACAGAAAAAACTGAAGAACTGTGGTAAGTATTTTGTCGGTTACAAAGGAAAGGAAAAATGTGCAAAATGTGTACAACTAAACCCATGTCTTAGGAAACGTTGCCCATGTGGATGTTCTACATGTGTATCAGAGGAAAACAGAGTATTGCTTTTCATTGAATTCTGGGGTTTGGGTGATCCACACAAACAAAGAGATTAGTTGTTAAATTGCATTAAATCTGTACCTCAAGAGGCGTTGGACAAAAAAATCCTACAAAGCATCACACATATGAGTTGTTTGCCTTGTTGTAAAATAACATTGTTTACAGATATATATATTCTGATTTGAGTTAAATGATTATGACTACGATTTTATTTGTTTATGTGTGAAACCTCATCTGTGAGAAAGGCAGTATCAGCTGTAAATTGGGGGGCTGTTCGAGAAGGCAAAAATATGTGTGTATGTGTGTGTATAAAGGGCGCTATCAACACAAAAAATGTTTTTGTGCTGTCACGTCTTAACTAATGTAACAATTATCATTAATACTCTACTGAACTTTTGTAAACTAATGAAAGTATTTTTTGGTTGTACGAACATAAGCAATACAGTGAAAAAATATTTTATAATCACATTTCTATTACGTACTGTACGTACTGAAAATTAATGATTCGTTGATGACACAATTCTTACAAAACACACACACACACATATATACACATACAACACACATACAGCAGAATCCGCACGGAAAAAAAAATATGTTGTGGTAGTTACACAATATTTTGTGACAAGATGAGTATTCATGGATATACGCAATTTCTTGCAAGTGTTGCCAAGTCGCAGATAACCCAACCTATCTGCGACTTGGCAACAATCGCAAGCAATGGCGTATACCCATGAATACTCATCTTGTCATACATTCCCATTGCAAAAATCTTTCAAAAATATTTTGTGTATTCACCTTGCAAAATGTATTTTTTTGATGCCAATAAAATGTGGCCACCACTAAAATACTGTGAAGCTTATACAAAATAATTTTGCAGGGAAGAATTACCACAAAATATTTCTTCCAGTGCGGCAGACGTTGTCCTGCCTATATTTCTACCAGTTTTCCTGGCGATAGATAGAACGGTATAGAAGTTGTTGGTGCACTACATCACCATCTAGTGATGCGTTATAGCAAAATGGACAGCATATAAACCTAATCCATTAAAAATAACTACATTGTTCCAACTTTAATGGTGATTGGTCAAATGGTTATATCTATGTGTTAATGATTTTATGTATGTATATATATACATACACTCACAAACATACATATATACCGACATCCTGTACGTAAATGCAGGAAAATACTGCTATTAATACTTTTAGAAGCGATCGATACGGTTATATCCGATATTTTTCTACGATATGCTCATCTCAATTCTAAGGCCCACAATTAAGGCAAATATTTTAAATTTTTTTAAACTTAAATTACATGTATTTTTTTAGTTAATATTTGCTCTTATACGATTTTAATAAAGTTTTTAAGCATGTATGTATAGAACCGCACCTGTAATAACGTAGTATCCTTGGATTGACGTTGAAGATTATATAAACATTTCTCTCTACACTTGCGAAAAGTTTGGTACTTTCTGTGCGAAGTTACGTAACAAGAAGTAATGGAGAAGCACCCCTGTAACAACACTGCGTCCATAGTTTGAGGCTAGAAAATTATAATCAGTGGTATTGTAATTATAATTGTTAAAAATATGTTATTTTCTGTAACTGATTATGAATCACCTAGACTTACGCGGAAACTAGAATCAAACATAAATCTATATATATATAAATGAAAGCTGACTGATTGACTGACTGATTGACTGACTGACTGACTGACTGACATATCAAACTGCAGCCCAAACCGCTGAACTTAGAATCGTGAAATTTTTTGTGGGCGTTCCCCTCAGGTCGTAGGCGAGCACCAAGAAGGGATTTTTCGAAATTCGACTTCTAAAGAGGTGAAAAGGGGTGAAATGTGTTTCCGAAGAAACGTCGATAGAGCTCGAACCCGACGGCCTATCATCGTGATTTTTACTTTAATAGGAAACTCGTAAAAATGCATATTGACCAATTTAAGGATTTTTCGAAATTTAACATTTAAGGGGGTGAAAAGACCTTAAATGTGTTTCCAATCAACTATCGATATCTATCGAACCCTTCGGGATAGAGAGTTGATATTCACTTCAAAATATTGCTTACGTAAATACCCAAAAAGTAGTTTTAGGTTTTTTTGAAATTCGACCCCCAGGCAGTAAAAAGGGGCAAA
>PNEQ01100324.1:0-26859 GCA_003012365.1 Medauroidea extradentata | reverse complement strand
TTCCTCATTGGTGTATCGCAACCTTTCACTTTGTCTTCTAATAGACGTACAAATTCATCAAATGACTTCACGGACATTCTTGTGTAATTGACAAACTTATCTTTCTGCTGTCGAAGGTCATGATAAAATAATGCAAATATTCCCTTTTCATCGCGCGTTTGTAACAACGGATGCACCCATATTTTCTTCTCCTTTCCATTTCTACGCTTTCTCAAGAGGTACCACGCAGCTGCAACTTGCTCCGCGTTCATTTTCGTACTGTCAACATTTTTCTGGAGGATCCTGGTCGCGGCGCCTGGTCGCGGACATGTCGCTGAATTTTCTGGTCGCGCGGCTAGGAGTCGCGCGACCAGGTCGCCTAGTGCGCGGGCGGCCTTAGTGCACATCTGCAGCTGTGCTTCGTGGTTATTGACAGAATGTAGGCGTGGCTCATTTGACTGTGCCAACAAGAACAAGGTTTCTGCGACACGACACGTCTGCGATTTGCAGGTGGAACCCTAAGACGCTGAGAGTTAAAAACAGCCAATCATTAGCCATGAAGCAGAACTGCGTATGTACACAAAAGGCATTGAAACAAATTGTTGCAGAATTCTTTTCACCAAAAATTGTGGGCTCTACCCATGAGCAATGCAATAAAACATTAAAATACCCACAATGTCATATTTTGACTTTTTAAATCACAGAAGAACAAAAAAATTACAAAATTCAACTTTTTTTAATATAAAAATATTTCGTGGGATGTTTCTTAATGTTTTATTACGTAGTCTATGACATGTTCTTGCACTGTTAATTATTTCACTTACATAAGTCAGCTGGTTTTTCCTTATTTGCATGGCAGTAGAACATGCAAATTATGACTTTGACGCACCTTTATGAGAGAACTACGCGAGGTAAAATTGTTTCGTAAGAGGAAATTGCACTCACAAGTATCGTCTACACAACGTACACTACTTCATATAAATATAAAATTATTATTTTATCGCACTTGAACATCCTTTTAAGAGAGCGTGGTAGATAAATAAACACTGAAAAAATCAATTGATTTCTACGCTTTTTTCGAAGCCAATATGGATAAAATACTAAATGACAATCCTATATATTGGTATTTGCCAACTTTATGAGTAAATATTTATCCAGAATTACTAATTCGTTACTCGTAATATCTTGCGCCGCAGTTAAATGCACGAGGTTCCGGCGTCAGAGATTGTGCCTCAGAAGTTCGTAACACTGGAAACAATTTTGTTTAAAACGTTGGCTAAAACTATTGTCTAGGATTGCTATTGTTTAATTTTCGCAAATTGGCTTCAAGAAACCTACAGTTATGGGTTAATGCTTTTAGCGTTGAATTATGTGCCACGCCTTCTTAAGGTAAAAGGGAACAACACATCCCCAGTTCAATACTTTGGTTTTCGTCGTGTTCGGTAGGTACCATTATTACTATTGCAGATCTAATTAACGTGCTACTGGACTTCAACAAGCGAGAACGAGACATGGAAGAGCACTGGAATCTGAAGTTGATTCTTGCTCGCTCAGCACTTGCTTTATCGCCTCTAAACACCACGGATCTTAACTGGCCTTTCCTCGACGCGGCCGCAAAAGTGTCTTACGATTGGCTGGTTTTAAGCAAGATCAAGTGGCGAGTGGCCTTGATGAGAATCTCTGGGTAGTTCTTTCCTGGGTCCTGGAGAGCTGTGGACTTGTGTGTTCGCGCAAGTTTTGTGCGGCGTACACGATCCGTTCTACAATGACGTATCACGGACGCGGAAGCGTAAGACACACACTTGAGCTCTGTCTGAAACGTAGCACATTCGTACTCGGATCTTTAGTCAACTCCCATCTCATTCGTGTCCTCGAATCCGTGTAGCCAATACGAATTAAGTTTTTTTTTTTCAACTGTTAGTTATTTTATTTGCAGACTAACAGTAGTACTTTCGACTGGCGTAGTTTCCTTCCATTTTAATAACATCAAAATGCACACAAAATATAACTACTCACGAAAACAATTACTCTAATTAATTTGAATAATAACTTTGTTGCTCTTTTAACGTATGTTTTATGATGTAAATATAAGAGCAGCTTTGTTTTCGCGTGTTATATTAAATTATAATAAACTGGAACTTCCCTTCACGTTTGTTTATATGGCCTTAGTAGGTATCCAAGCAGCCAGAAATATAACTGGCTGAAATTTGTTTAGTTTCCTTGTGTACCATTTAACAAGCATAAATGGAAGTAAATGCGTAATTTTCTTACGTGGATCTAGCCAGATAGCCTACTTTTTAAATAAATACCGGACAGATTGCAAATTTTTGAAAGAACGCTTGATGGGACGGTACTATCAAGCTAGTATATAACATCGTTTATTCGTATTCATATTTACGCTGTCAGCATTACAATGTTATGTTGGGGAAAGCGGGCTTTACCGTATAAACAACGCATAGTTTCGTTGCCATAACCAAAAATCCATAAAGAAAACCAAATTTGCAGTACGTTGAGCATAGTAATACTAGAAAATGCATGTTGAAAGAATATAAACTACATTAATATTAAAAAATATAATATTACCAAAACATATAACAGTTGCACCACTAGGTTAGTTTTCGTTCTCTTGCTACTGTTATGTCCATAGAATTGTCTGGTATTAAGCCCGGGTTCACACTTTTCCTAGTTCTCTACTAAATTCTGTTCATGGACTTCGATTGAAATTTAATGACAGAATCCCATAGAATAACTTTTGTGTTGTGTACACACTATCGCTGTTTTCTAATATGTTTCGGTACATAATAGAGAAATATATGTTTGTAATGTTGGTTGTTATACTGCACAAGGAGAATTCTCGAGAATTATTTCAAATTCGAAACACGCTTCTAGTTGCCAAATAAGTGAAACGATCTTATTTTATTTAGATTTCGAAAAAAAAAAAAAAAAGCTACGGCTATGTGTTCAGTGGCAAAACAGGAATTTTTATTATGTTCAAATAATATTGGCACCCCTACTTACGTAGACTACTTCACATGCGCGTGAATGTTAACTACGATGTAAAATAGGGCGGGTTATATTTGTAAAATTAAGTGCGGAGTTGTGTCTGAAACGAGCTTACCCATTCATACTCTTCTAATTAATTAGCTAAGGAATTGAATGTATATAGTGTGTACTGGACTTTAGTTGAAACGTATTTGCTCTAACGCTTCCGTGTCGTATAAAAAGCGCCTAACACTCATAAGCTCGAAAGTAGAGGACAAACGCTAAAGCGGTGCTGGTTATACTGAGGACTTTCACAGAGGTTAGGCAGATAAAACGTTGTAAAGATTCATATGATTGATTATCGTGATCGATAACCAAGAATTTAGGAAGAAAGAACTATAATTGGGTGATTAATCTTGATCTGTATTTTACGTGAGGTTTCTGTCAGATATAATCTATTATTAAACCATACAGAGAATGGTGATCGCAGATTGCCTGCCGTGGAATCTGCCACCTGACTGTAAAAAAAAAAAAAAAATTAATATACGATTGTTTTTACCCGCAGTTATGGAAAAACCAACTTCCCATCTGCTGACCTGTCATTTGTGAATTGAGTGTATCGAGTTTTTCATAATGGCAGTGGCACAAATTGAGACAAAATATATACATGCTGATACAATGACGGCAACTAAGATTGATTATATGAAATTAAGAACTTCCCCAACTATGCTTGATATATGTCGCATCGAGTTGCGATTATTCTTTTTCTGGCGAAACTGGTACTTAACGAGCATTATATTTACGAGAAGAACGCACACGCCGTACATTGTTGCTATGTTTTACCACGTTCGGTTTGTTCTATTTTTTTTTAATATATTTATTTATTAACTGTTTCTGCGGGTGTTTAGTCGTCTATTGTTGCTGTGTGCAAGTTCTGGATACTACGATACTAGATAATGAAAGAGTTGCAAGTCTTTTTGTCCGGGTAGCACGTCGTTGCTGTCCTCTCGGGGCGGACCGATACTTATGTCGATTAGTCGGTATGGCTCTTAAGCAATACGGTCGCGCGCACGGAGCCCCGGCAACTAATTGGAATATTAAATGCCGCGCAATCACTGTCTCTCTCCACTTAGTACCCAGAGGTGTCTCGGCCCGACGTACTTTGTGACTCGGTGAACACTTAATGGCGTCCCGACGCCCAACACTTAATGGCGTCCCGACGTCCAAAACAACGACAATGATGGCGCCTCGGCCCACAATACTGAGCGTCTCGACGCCTAGTTTCGACGCCTGACGGTGGCACTCTGCCCTACCGTCGCCGCGATTCGCCGACGACCTCCTCGCTTGACAACGTCCGTCCCGGACCGACGCCGGCTCGCTTCTCTTCCTGATTTTCGCCAAAACCCCCCCGTCACTTGGCCAGCAAGCTCCGGTTCCTTTTGGGCCAATCAGGAGTCAGCTTACACCCGATGGCCCCGCCTCTCGAGGCCAACAATTCCGGCCAAAACCGTATTTATTAAATCATTGCTTAATTTCTTGTCACTATTTACATTCATTTACTTGTTCACATTATTGATCTCTTAATTACTACATATCTATTACACTGTAACAACTAGCAAATCCATTGGCTGGACTCCTCCCCTCGTGACCAGCTAGGGAGGTGGTTCGAGCGGGGGTGGGGTGAGGCCCCAAGACACACTATGCACCTGCTCGTCTCTCCCTCGTCTTCAAAAGGACAAAATATATACAATTTCTTATTTTTAACATAAAACTTGGTGTAGTAATGGTATTTCGATGAGAACTATTGCAATGTGATCGTGATACAATGACGAGGAGAATGAATAGTCGCAAGACATAGTTATTATTGCACATTAATTTATGATGGTTGACACTGATGACTATTAAATATACTATATGCCATATGGGCCTGTCACAGTTTAACAATTCGGAACTCTTTTTGGCAATATGATTTTTTTCGGGACTCTCAAAATGGTTAAAAACTGCTTTTTCATGCTGGTGTATCTGGGTATATGCCAAGTAGATTCGGAAAACATTTGCGTTTAACTATTTTTTCTCACCACACAAAATAATATAATCGCTCATGTAAGCACTATGCACCAATGTAATGGATTGTGTGGAGATGACTACATAAAGCTTGTTTCATACGTTCAAAGATTATATAGAGCAAGGAATCTAGAATTTTTAGTGTGCCGATAATTCAATGTGTATGGGCGATATCGAAAATTCGGGATGAGCTCATTTTCTTTCCCAAGCGAGCCGTACGGAAAAATTCATGCCTTCTGATTGACTGTTTGATTTTTGGATTGTTTTGTATCTGCATGAACTGTGTGCGTGTGAATGGGGTTTACACACTTCCTTCAGAGACACCATTAGCACTTACAGTTTGCTTGTTGGTACTATTTTCATTATATAGTTGATTCTACAAAACAGACTGTCATAGGCAGAGCCGGTGATTTTTGGTGAAAAGAATTCTGCACCATTTTGTTTCGGTGTCTTACGTCCACGCCTGCAGCTCTGCTTTACGGTTATTGGCAGAGAGCATTTGTGAAGAGGCGTTGCTCATTTGACTGTGCCTGTCAGGACAAGGTTACTGCAACTCCACTCGTCTCTGATTCGCGGGCAAAGCCCCAAGACTATAAGAGTTAAAAACATCCAATATCTGACAACGAAGCAGAGCTGTAGATACGTACGTAAAAGTGGGTTCACAAGTGATAACATAACAGTAAGTAGGTCGTTCGCACAAGAACTAACCTCTATGTATTCTTACCTAGTGATTCACAACTCCAAAAAAGTGGTCGTGTGCAAAAAGATACTGACATAAGAAATGGCAATATTTCATTTCTCGTGCGTACGCATAGGACAGCAACCAATCACAGCAAAGAAGTTTGTGAACGTCCGCCATGTGTGTTTAACCTCCAAAATTACACGAGAACAAAAGAAAGCTAGAATAAGACATTTTCATCTTAAAAACAATGTTCCTATATTGTAAATAATGTTTTACGCTGTGCAATTTATAGGAACTGTGTTTGTACATGTATTATTCCTCTTAAAATATGTTTCAATGGCCTTCGGTTTTTTTACACAGCAAGGGATGTTTCAAATCTGCCGAAAATATGCCATCGGCTAAACATAACAGTAAAAATCCAATTGTGAACTAATTTGCACAAGGAGTCTGGTCGTGCACAATTTATACTGTTATGTTATATGTTCTGGGCTTATGTTTATTAAATGTGAACCAACCTTAAGGCATTGAATCAAAGTGGTGCGAAATTATTTTCACCAAACAAGACTTCCTCTATTTAGTCATAGGAACACTCGGCACTCCAGGAAGTATTGACAACTAAACTGGACTAATGTCCCTGTTTTCATATAAGTAAGGCAACCATAACAATACTTTTCTTTCCCTGCAGCCTATCTAGCGTTGCAAATATAAAACATATATTGAAGTTAGTTTTATGTTATACTTCCAAAAAGCGTTCCCGTAATATAGCTATAATTATTCTTAGGAACTTGTTGGGTTTCTGCATCCCATAACTAAGCCCGTTAACTTTTTTCGCGAAAAATAGTTTGCCCCAGCTTGTTTCAGTATCTTACGTGCACATCTGCAGCTCTGCTTCATGGTTAATAGCAGCGTGTCTTTGTGAAGTGACGTTTCTCATTAATACTGTGCCTATCATAATAAGGTTACCATAACATCACAAGTCTGTTACTTGCGAATAGAACCTCAAGACACGTGAGAGTCAAAACATCCTATCACTGGCTATGAAACACAAATGCAGCTGTGTACACGGGGCTATGTCAGTTCTACGACCTCGTCAGTTGACAGAACGTCTTATCGTGTCTCCCCACTACGCTGGAGGTTACGCGGGGCGGTGACGAATGTTGGATGCTATGGCCAATAGCGTTTCGGCTTTATGTCTGGCGTACGAACTCTTCACGTCTCGTGGTAGCCAATGGGAAGAACGATACATAAGCAGCAATAGACAGTGCATATGGTTTATGGGCAGGGTAAAGGGATGCCAACAGGTGGTGCGTATGTTTTTGTAGAGGATAAGAAGTATATGGGAGTTCTACGACTTCGGCAGTTGACAGAACATTTTTAGAGGAGGTGTAAGGGGAAGAGTAGGAATAAAGTTCGGTGAAATGACGAGGTCGTAGAAGTGATCCTTTCCGGTGTACACAAGGCACTGAAACAAACTGGGGCAAAATTATTTTCGCTAAAAGTTCACGGACTTACTCATAACTAATATGTATATGTATGTATTGTTAAAAGTATACTTAAAAGTTTTAATTCAAAACACCGGATAGCTCAGATATATCGCAGACAACCAGCGACGACTGGCGGATTGTTGATTGTTGTTAGGAGGGTAGGGCGTTCTGCAGGTTCTCAGCACAGTACATCCCTGCCCGTACACCAATGACCTCGAATAGATTCCCGGAATTTTTGGCGAAAATAATTTGGCATCGACTTGTTTCAAGGTCAGTAGTTCTATGTGTTTTAAGGCCATGCTCTTTAGTTTCTACTGTTTTGCGATAGCTATTTTTTAAAAACTTAAACGAGAGCAGATATAAAAAATCTGTCTGGCAGTTTCGTTTAAAATGGTTTTTGTTGTAACAGCTAATTTTTTCAAAGAAAGAAATTATACTGTTTCGACAAAAAAGTCAATCAATCAGAATTTCGTTAGTTACATAATTAGCTGAAAACCATATTGAAAAAAAAAAAAAATCAGCCAGCTTGGAGAAGACGTTTTTAAACGAAACTACCTGACAGATTTTCCCACCACTGTTCAGGCTACTAACCAGCGCTGGTGTAGTGTGACGAGAGTTAAATTGGTTACTGGTCAAGTGAGTGTTCGTATTGTTTTCTGATAGTTTTATGTTGTGTTATTTTGGTTTATGGATGTGTTGACTATACCAACTAGGCCTGTTCTCTCTCTCTCTTTTTTTTTTTTTTTTTTCATTTTCGTTGTTGGTTTCTCTTAGCCTAATTCTAAGATTTCTGGGACGACATATATCGCAATGGCGTATGTCCACAATGGTACAGTTTGTCACAGTTTATAGTGTTTTAATCAGACAGAAACGTCAGCTGTAAATGTGTTCCACTGTTACAGTCGAGCGTAAGTAAACACATCTACGCACAACTGCGGCTGTTATGTATTGTTTATTCACTTATAGATAGTAGAGGGTTTAGGCGTAAAAAACCGCTATAAAAGTATAAGTTAGATTGCATGGTCTTAACTCTTAACGTCTTGTGGTTCTACACGCAAATCACATCCTTGTAGTGTCGTAGTATTTTCATTGTCACAATCAAACGAGCGACGCCTCTACACAAAGAAGACATGCTGCCAACCACGGTCGTAGAAGAACAGGTCTGGACACTCGCCTATCTACCAATGTATTTTGCTTGACCCCCTTGTTGTTTGGCTTTAGTTCGTCAAGTTACCGAGAATGTCTTCTTTTTGGCGCTGTAATCCGGGCGGTCGGACTCAAACTCCGTCCACTTTTTCCCATTGTTAAATTTAAAAAGTAAATAATGATTGCTGGAGCCTTTTCTTAAATTTGTGAGCGAATAAAGTATTTTATAAATTGATATAAAATACGTTTAATAAATTCTTTGTCTTAGTGGAAAGGTGGTGGGCGGAGTTTAATCCGACCGTCCCAACTGAAGCGCCAATAAAACACAATATTCTCGGTAACTTGGAGAACTGTAGCCAAACAAGGGGGTCAAGTTTCCAGGCGAGTGTCCAGACCTGTTTTTCTACGGTCGTGCTGCCAACATCCGTGAAGTGGAGATGCATATGTGCAAGTAAGACAGTGGATCAAGTAGTTGCACATGTCAGTAACGTCAACTAGCAAACAACCCTGCGCAGATATCAGCAACCGACATTACCTGCACTAAACAACAAGCCATGTGTAGCCATTGAGAGCTATTTGTTTTTTTTTTTTTTTGATATACGTGCTCCATCGACAACTACATCCTATACGCACGCCTACAATCTGGCCTCGTGTCTTCGTAAACAGACAACGTCCAACCATATAATACCATGTCTCTAATATCACAGATGGTTAGGGCCCGGTAGTTTTCGCGAAAACATTTTTGCAGCACTGTGTTTCAGTGCCTTACGTGCGCACCTGCATCTCTGCTTTGAGGTCAGTGATTGGAAGCAGTAACACCCAGCGTGTGGAGGTTAAACCCGCAAATCACAGCCGTGATGTGTCACAGTTATCCGTGTACTGATTGGCACAGTCAAATGAATAATAACTGTGCACAAAAACACTCTGCCAATAATCACGAAGTTGAGCTGCAGGTGAACACGTGAGACACTGAAACGAAGTGGGGCAAAAATCATTTCGCGAAAACTACCGTGCTCTACAGATAGCTTAGATGATGGTTTATCGCGGGAAAATTTAATTTTTTGCTAGCTTTCAACGTACGTTGAGCTTACCAGAAGATTACTGGTTTTGTTTGTACGTAAAGCTGTTGTCCTATTTGACTGAACCAATAAGAATCCCTCTATTGTAATATCTGATGCCTGTTATTGGTTTGCAGACGGCTAAGTTGTGTCAGACATACATGGCCCAATTATATGTGTTACAATTAACTACAGCGTTTTTAAGGGTATGTTGGCACCAAACATTTTCGCGATATACCATATATATACAGATGGCTAAAACATAATACATACAGCATCTTCCTTGTACATTAAAGTCAGAATCAACGGTGTACAGGAAGCGTACTAGCTATCATCTTACTAAAACAATTGATTAGTTCACACGGCTAAATTTCTTGCACAAGAATATGTACACCACACTGAAAAAAAAATTTGTAGTAAGTTTTCCTTGCAAAATTTTTTGCAGTAACCACAAAATAATTTTATGGTCGCCCCAATATTTTAGTTCTGTCAATGAAAGGTTTTTTTCTGGTGTCCACGGAATAAATTTTGCAGGCTAAATAACTATAAAACATTTTGTATCTGCTACAATTTTTGTTCTGTGCATTTATAGGTTTAGTGCAGGTTTTTAAGATGTATTTGAGAAACTGAGGTAATTTGCGCAATATTTATCGTGTCCGTGCCAAAAATAAATTATAAAATGTAAGAATTCAAAAGTTTAGATGTAATTGATATCATTCATGTTGCACGTGTTGTATATATAGGCCTAGGCCTAATTCCTATACCGAACATGCAGCTTGATACTCAATGCATAAATCCAGACATAAAATTCTTTTTCTCAGGAAGAAGACAATGTCATAACAATGTGCTATGGAAGACATGTAAGATGATTGACAGAAATATTGGCACACATATTGTATCTATTCGTGTACGTTATGGGCGTGGTACACAGCAAATTTTATCACCATGTTTTTACTTTTTATTTGTACCAGATATTTTTTTCTTATTTTAGACAGAAAATGAGACTAAACTCTTTTATCTGTCATAGTTTTCGTGTAATGACTTGTTAAAAGTCAAAATTTGCGTGTTACCGTTTTAAGGACTACACTAAAACCAACTGACATACCAATATGAAAAATATGCACAGTGGATAAAGACATCGCAGGCTACAATGTTACGTACATAAAACAAGGAATAAAAATTTTTAGTACTTAAATAAAAATGCTGAAATTATAAAAATGCAAAAAATTTAATTTTTTTAAAAATAGGAAATTATTTTAAATTATGGTTTAACATAGCTGAACTTGTAGCCTACATCATTATTCAATGTGAATTTTTTCAGTTTGGTAAGTGAGTTGGTTTTAATGTCGTCCTTAAAACAGAAACATGCAAATTTTGGCTTTAACGAGCCATTACGCAAAAACTATGCAAGACAAAAAATTATTATCAGAGACAAATTTAGTCACTATTTGTGTCTAATGCAAGAAAAAAATTGATTGGTACAAATCTAAAAACAGATACTTGGTGATGAAAATTGCGGTGGACCGCACCCTTAACGTTGGCTTCACGTTATAATTTTTTCTGCTGAGAATTTATACATATAGGCCTACGTAATACTGTAGGTATAATTTACTAGTCCAAAAATATTACCTGAATTCGTAAAGTGCAAAGCGAGAGGCATGTGTTGGTCTTAACTTCATACTATTCAAAAATAAAATATTGGGGCCACCGCTTTAAGTCCCATAGTAAAAATACTACAACGGAAACCTTGTACACCAGTTTGGTGCGCTGCGAATAGAGCCGATATGCTTCTCGTCAAACGTAGGACACTGGCTCTTATCGCTTCGCTGTTCTCACACGTCAAAGGTGGAAATTTGACACCGCGAAGGACTCCTGTTAACCGAGCGATGTGGTGCAACGGTAACACCACAGTCCACAGACTAAATAGTAATACAGGCATGAAATAACGTGGCGGCTCATTTGATACAGGCAAACTACGCCGCTTATTGGCTGCCTGAGGTTGTTGACGGCAGCCCCGTGTATATTTGGCTCCTGCATGTTGCTACAGGTTTCTTATTGCCCTGGTTGCTGACTAGCAGGACAGCCGCCTTATGCTGATTGGTGGTACGCGTTTCCGCCATCTCCCTTGCCAGAGAAGCCATTTTGCTAGCGTGTGTGACTGAGTTCGCTGTCCTACCAGCTACTTCACTTCTGTATTCCTAAATATTCTGTGGTAACACGTTGCACTGGCATTCGGAAGGACCCGACTAGCCGATAAATAAGACGCAACGGTAAAATGCAAGTAGTCTATATATAAGTCGTGTTAAATTTATTGCGGTTATTTTAATGAACATTTGCCATCAAAATTAGTATGCACTAATAAGTTTGTCGCATTCTAAAACAAAGGAATTTATAGACTAACTGTCGGTTTTCCCGTTTAAAAATAATTAAAATTTCGGATAGCTTAAATAGTGGAAAAAATATTAATTAGCTTCAAACCGTCGGTATTGTGCAACTGACAGTGTTATGGAACGAAATTTTCGCCACGTGCAGTGGCAGACAGGTATTGAGCATTGAGCGTAGAATACCATGCACGATTTGGTGATATTCAGGCGAGTATGAACACGTAAAGTCGTGGGAGCCTATGGTTGGGGATGAGATAGGTATGAACAACCACGAGAAATCACTTTGAACAGCATCACGTTTAACTTCACTTGACAATCTACTTGATATTAAGAAATGCAACTCTGAACAGTGTTTAAATTGTGAAACATATGAAATTCATTAATTTAATAAACACGTCCCGTCCTGACACGCTCACACCCTCCCTCTCTCTCTCTCTCTCTCTCTCTCTCTCTCTCTGTATAAAGTACGTAACGAAAAAGAGAAGTTCAGGAAGTATATTTACTGGGTTTGGGAGCTTTAGAACGCACTAGGCACAACAACATCAGAGGGTAAAATATAAACGTCTCTGATTTGTGGGATTTGGGAACGATTGCCTCGTTCACTTGAGGCTTGAGCCGGGCGGGGTACTCGAGAAGGTCCTGGAGGAAACTTCATAGATAAGACCTTATCTTGAACGTGGGAAGGCAACAGCTGTCAGTCGATCAGTTAATGGCTGATTGATCACTCGAGTCATAAAGCAAGTACTTTTATTCATGAGAAACCACCAGGTTCGTTGTTGTACGAAGATATCATGCGCTCGTATTTATATGTCGTTCATCGTCAGCTCTGACGTCAGACAAAACTGTAGGTGAATAGATTTATTTATCTGCTAATGTTTTATACAGTTCCTGTATAATTTCATTTAAAATGCACATTGTTGTAACGGTCACGATTCGTCTGCAATAATATCGCAAATTAACTAAACCTGGTTTCACAAAATGTACTGGTATAATAAATAGCCACAATATATATATATATATATTTTTTTTTTCAAGAAATACCTTCGTAGTAAGTATTCATAATTATTATTCGTTATTTATTTAACATATTACCGTACTGTCTTTGAATATTATGGCCGCTGAGGTTATTATGTAAGAAAATCTAAGTTACTACCAGGTAAATTCGCGAAACTTCACGCCATGTAAATATTATCTGAGCTAAGTGTTTTGGCGCTCCGTATTGGCGATGGGAATGCGACATTTCACCAATATAATTAGCAGTTATTTAGGCTCCTAAAATTTTTTTAAATTGCAAAATATCGCACTACATTTCACCCATAAAAGAATAATAGTTGAAGAAAGCATAATCTGCTTATTTGATTTGCTATTCTCAGTTTCTTTGCTAGACGTCTGCATCGCAATGGAGTAAATGACAAAAAGAAAACTACATTCGGTGAAGAATAATAGCGTTTTTACTCGATAACTTGTAAGCAACGAAAGAAAATGTTTAATTAAGGTAGAAAAAATTCAATAATTGTAGTAATGTTATCTCAAAAATTGACGCTTGCAGACCAAAAATACACAGGAGAGAAACAAATTAACGTTACCAATTCCAGAGCATTCTATTAGCTAAATTGGTAAGAAGCATTTCTAAAATTAAAACTTGTACTGGCTACTAGGCACTGAGTTTGTACTTTCGTCGAATAAACTGCACGTGCGAGATTGAGTAGAACGTAGTCTACTGTAATTGTATGAGGGTTGATAAGCAACAAAGTCTTCCGAATATTGCAAATCACTGTTTATTATTCCGTTCTCATTACAAAAATTTAAACGCGTATGAATAGTGTTAAGTTTTTCATAGTAGTCAGTGAGGTTGTGCACTGATCGTTGCCAGCGATATAGACTCCGAGAAATACTACATATAGGGCTGGTTGTACGATCCTGTTGCCTGTCATAGTGTTTGCTCACATCCTGTTAGCTTATTCTTTGGTTAACTACCCAGCTGTGTTGTATCGCCTGTTTGTTAACAGGGGGCCTGAAATGTTAGGTATTGCTTTTATGTGCATTTTGGCAATATAGGTAGTTAATAGAAATGTAGAATTCTGTGCCGGAAACTGGGATGATGTTGGCAAGTGTGTAATGTTTAATATATTTTTCATAATATTTTTAAAGTTCATACGTGAAAGTATAACTGTGACAAAGGCGATGTGAAATGATAATGAATAAACATGTAGCCTACGTTCTCAGAAACTGCGAAACCTACATTAAATTGATTTGTGTACTATATTTATATCATGTTCTTTCTGTACAGTATTAAACATTTCCCTGAGTTATAACGACGTGAATACTATCAATAATTTAGGTACTTAAAATTAAACGTATCGTTAAAATATGCGACTAGATTATGAGAAGAGTTTTAAATAAACATGTGCTCATACATTCAAATTTAGGAAAATCATGCACTGAACAAAATAGCGGTATAATGGTTTCAGATAGTTGCCACATGTTGTTAATATAAATCAGCCTGTGTATTTTCGTTACAAATGAGGCTCAAATTACGACGGTAATTAATACAATTTTAATTTTAAATGATAAACAAATTCGAAAGTAACACTGGGCTGCACACTTTTGTAATATTCAATTCGGATACTGCACATGCTTGTTTCAATGACTTATGTGCACATCTGCAGTTCTGCTTCGTGGTCAGTAATTGATTATTTTAACTCTCACGAGCCTTGGAGATTCTACCGGTAAATCACAGACGTGTGTTGTTGCAGGAACGTTATTGTAATTGGCTCAGTCAAATGAGATACGGCTCCTCACATAGACACGCTGCCAGTGACCATGAAGCAAATTGCATATGTGTACGTAAGGCAATGAAACAAAGTTGGGCAAAATTCTTTTCGCGAAAAATAGGGGTCCCTACTCTTAAGGTACTACCAGCCAATCACAGACACGTTGTGTTGCAGTAACCGCATTCTGATTGGCACAGTCAAATAAGACACGTCACTTCACAAATACACTCCGCCAATAACCCCGAAGCAGAGGTACAGATGTGCACAAAAGGTATTGAAACAAGTTATATCAAAAATCAAAAATATGCTATAATTCCTCATATTGATGTGACTTTGCATATGTATTATATGTGAATTAACTTAAAACGTATAAAAATAATTTCTATCCACTGTCATTGTCATCTTGTAAATCACCTCATCACTACTATTCCGTTAAATATTTGTCAGGCTCTATCATAGCCTATTAGCTAGCTAGAGAAAAATATCTCTATCTAGTGATAACAAGAGGAGTTCATTACACGCATTTCTGGCCTAACAGTTGTTGTTATTATATGCGGTTCGGGATAAAGTGAGCACTCGTAAAGGGCTTGCTAAAGTTCTATTTTCAGTCAATTCGTATCTTTCCGCGCGTAACGGCTGACGACTGGAAATGGCATATAGTTAGGGGCCGGGAAATTTCGCGAATTCAATTACCTGCATGTTAGAATCCATTGTCCTGTACGTATTCAAGCCCTTTGAGTCATTGACTATTGTTCCAGTGAGTAGCAGCTAGTCGGGGCTTGAGTATGCACAGGACAATGCAGTCTAACATGCGGGTCACTGAATCCGCTGAATTTTCCAACCCCTATATGGCTCGTTCACGATCGACATTGTTTAAATTACATAACTTACACAGCACAGCATGCGAAACTGTCTGTTCATAATCAGCACGAAAGGAATTATATCCTGACCAATCAGAAAATAATCTACGAGTAAGAAATAATTTGTTATTGCACGCAAATTTTCGCACCAACAGCTTTTATGACGTTTCACATTCTTATTGTCTGGCATGAGAAACTTGTGTTGAATACTCAGATGTGACCATGCCTATCAAGTTACGCTACGTAATTCATGCCAAGCATTAGTTGCGAACGCTACTACATCTATGGGGCACTTTATGTTTGCGCGTGTACGATAAATTTTGCAGTCGGTAGGAGCCTATATGTTCTGATAAAAAAATTGTTAACTATATAAAATACACATATGTCGATTAGCGGGTAATTTTGTTTCAGTTTTGTTGTATTTAACTAGTAAAATACACTAACAGCATTGCGTCATTTCACTGCCAACCATACAAGCATTACGGCAATTATAGTTAATGTTGAATTATATGCAGTAACGGCTAGCGATATTTTTCAAATGTTAAATATTTTGTGCTCACTTTACACTTCAATCCCGAATGACCTATACGTAGGGCCACGATTTTGTCGCGAAAAGATTTTTGCCCCACTTTGTTTCAGTGACTCACGTGCACATCGGCAGTTCTGTTTCAATGTTATTGGCAGCGTGTCTATGTTCAGACACGTTTCTCATTTGACTGCACCAATCAGAATATGATTATTGTGAGTCTGTACGTCTATAATTTGCCAAGGCAAGTGAGAGTAAAATCATCCAACCACAGACGATGTAGCAGAGCTGCAGGTGTGCACATGACGCATCGAAACCAAATGTTGCAAAAATCTTTTCGCCATAAAATCGTGGCTCTACCTATACGATACTTCACTGCGTCCATACTGCGTGTAGTGTCATACTTCAAACTTTTTAGTACTTTAGTTGTTGTTATTATTATCATTATTATTATTCCTTTATTTATGATGAAGTTATGGCTTTCGCCTTTTCTTACACTTAACCACGTGTACAGTGTTACATTAGTTGAAGTATGAATTTACGTTATGCATGCACTCACATTTCAATACTCTTATAAAGTTACTCTAAGCATTTCTAAAATTAATTAATTTAAATATACACTTACTATTATAACACATAATATAATCATTTGTCACAAATGTAGAATAAAATAAAGAAAGGTGCATAGGCCATTTCCCGTATAACCTTCCTTTGCTCGAATAAAGGTTATACTGAGCCTATATTAATTTAGATAAATATTCCAACTTTTACGTGAGATGCTACTGATACAGCATAACAACACCGGAATTTCTTTCTTTGGATACTTCAGGAGCTCCGACCTTGTTTTGTCAAAGTTATGAGTTATTGAAGACTGGGCAGTTCCGCGAATATATTGTTGTACTGGCTTGCTTCAGTATCTGGCATGTACATCTGCAGTTGCACTTCACGGTCAGTGATTGGATGGCTTTTAACTACCAGAGTCGTGGGGTTCTGCACGAATGCCACAGGCGTGTAACAGTATTAGGCAATGTTTTTTGGTGATAAGCAGAGATACGTAAATTTCACAGATACATTCCAGGTCAGATTGAACGCCAATTACGTATACTTCATTGTCATGTCTGTGACTTGCTGGCGGTTGTCACGAAACGCGTTTGACTACTGCAAGCCAGTAGTAAATGAGGGAAGAATGCGAAGTGCTATCGATTGCTACCTGCTTGTACGGTTATAAGCCAATAGATAATCGATTGTGGCCAGTGTGTGTATAGGACTGGCAAGTCTAGGCTGCTGCCAGATGAATCCGCGAAATTGACGTACCTATAGTGATAAGAATTTTCAACCAACCTGTTCATCCCTTTACGTGCACTTTTGCAGCTTTTCTTCGTTGTTATTAGCAAAGCATCTTTGTACAGAAGTATCACTCATTCTACTGGGTCTATGAGCGTGTTCCAAGGTGTGCGGTGACCAGCAGTGACTATACACAACACTGAGTTGTCTGAGGAACCATGTGACTTGTATGGTCAGGAACACTCCACAGCCAGTAGCGTACAAGAGGCAAGGTAGGAATTATTCTATAATTAGAGCCACGATTTTATGGTGAAAAGATTTTTGCAACATTTGGTTTCGATGCGTCATGTGCACTTCGACGGGTCTGCTACATAGCCCGTAATTGAATAATTTTACTCTCACTCGCTTTGGCAAATTACAGACGTAAGGGGTAACAGTAATCTTATTCTGATTGGTGCAGTCAAATGAGAAACGTGTCTGAACAAAGACGCGCTGCCAATAACCATGAAGCAGAGCTACCGATGTGCATGAGAGACACTGAAACAAAGTGGGGCAAAAATCTTTTCGCGACAAAATCGTGGCCCTATCTATAATACACACATAGAGATGAAGGTACATCACGAAAATTTTTTGCACCAACATAGCCTTGAAACCACTGACACACCGTAGCTGTCTGCAGACCAATAACAGGCATCAAATATTACAACAGCGGGATTCTTATTGACTTAGTTAAATTGGGTGTCAACAGCTCCACGTACAAGCGAAAGCCAGTTATCTTTTCATAAGCTGAGCGTATGTTGAAGTCTAGCAAATAGTCAAGTTTTCCCGCGATAAACCATCATCTCTATACATACACCTTGGTCTCTGCAACATCACTACTGCTCAAAACGTATAGTCGTAGCTAATGCCGCACGCCTTGGAGCACAGCCACGCTACGCCACTGTCTATGAGAGGAAGGTTACTGAGACATCTCATGTCTGTGATTTGCAAGTAGAACACAAGACTGCGAGAGGCAAAAACACTGACAATCACTTACCATCGAAGCAGAGTTACTAAGGACAGGAATATTTCGCTAGTTCAATGACCTCCATGCTAGAATCCATTTCCCTATGCACATTATTGCCCTGCCTGTTCGTTCATTGTCTGCTGGTCCACTGAGTAGCAGCTAGTTGACGAATAGTCGTGGCTTGATTATGCATAGTAGGCCTACAATGGATTCTAGTCGACATGTCATTGAATTCGCGAAATTTTCCAGTCCCTACTTTTGGGATCTTTCATGTTCTGTGGTTTTGGTTTATGGATGTGTTGACTACAGCCAAACATGGCTTGTTTTCTAATTTTTTTGTTTTTATTTATTTGTTTTTTATTAGTCTCATTCCAAAATTTCTGGGACGACATACTATTGTAATGGCATATGTCCACAGTAGTACAGTACGTTAGTCTGTCTCACTGCAAGAAACATTCTAAGACATGAAACTACTGTGTATTTCTATCCGGAAAAAAATTGTTAACATAGCTGTTTCCAACAAAACTGTGCCACCATTTAATATTTAAAAAATATTGTAAAAGTAATAGAAATGATGAATTATGGTCTTAAAACAATCCTTTCTTGGCAGGACTGACACATCAAAGGCCGCGGATTTGTGTTAAGAGACGGCTATTGCAAAGTGCTTGCCACGCGCTTTCAGTCTCATTGTGGTGAACATATGACACTCTTGCCCGCGGGCCGTGGCGCGAAGGTTTCATATCCGACGGGCACGCCGACTGACACGCGATAAATTAGTCAACGGGATTACCTCGAGGCGGAAAAGCGCCCTCTGTGTCCGCCTTCGGCGCGGCCCGGCGCGGTAATTACGGCGCTCGTCCGAGGATTATCCCGTCGCGAGCCGTCACCCTCCTAGCTGACAGCCGGCGCTGGGGCGGCGTGCTTATAGCGGGGCGTCTGGCCTCCCCACAAGCCGAGTTCTCACATCCATGTGTCGAGAACTGAAAAATTTGCGTTTTATTTCGGGCACAAGCTAAGAAGACAAAATACAGTTAGTTCTTGTCACTTTCTCCATTGGTATTTTACTTATTTCCCACCCCGTGCCGGGTTCTGAGTTAATAACAAAGAAACAGCTAAATACAAGCTCAGTCACATGTATCACTGTGTCAGCGAGCAACCAATGAACGGCTGCCGTCTACTCGAGTATTTATTTATTCGTGGAGGCATACCTAATAGGCAGGGACAGATAAATTCCGCGAATTCAATTACCCGCATGCTAAAATCCATAGTTCTATGCATACTCAAGCCCCATCTATTCGTTCATTGTCTGCTGTTTAACTGTTTAGCAGCTAGTGTACAAATTGCCGGGGCTTGAGTATGCATAGGATATTTTATTCAAACATGCAAGTCATTGAATTCCCTACTAATAGGTCACTGAACCAGTGAAATTTTCTTGTCTCCACCTATTTGAAGAGGCACGAGTAATTCTTGGATTCATTGAACAGGATGTTCCATAAATCAGGCGTGCGTGAGTGAGAGATTGTGGTCAGCGCATAACCTCTAGGTTTTAAGCGCTGGTGAGGGTTGACATGAGGCGAGTATAGAGCAATTTTTTTCCTAACTTACCCTAATGTCCTGTGTTATGGTGGAGGCCCGGGTGAGGATCGGCACCTAAGTGTGTCTCAGGGCTGAGCCCCATATGCCTACAAGGGAGGGATTTCATGCAAGGGGGCATGCATCGGGTCAGAGAGGGATTGGGCAGTCATGGCCACGATTGGGGTCATGGCTACCTCCCTAAGTGTACCTATAGCTAGGGCCACGATTTTGTCGCGAAAAGATTTTTGCCTCACTTTGTTTCAGTGTCTCTCGTGCACATCGGTAGCTCTCCTTCATGGTTATTGGCAGCGTGTCTTTGTTCAGACACGTTTCTCATTTGACTGCACCAATCAGAATAAGATTACTGCTACCCCTTACGTCTGTAATTTGCCAAGGCGAGTGAGAATAAAATTATCCAATTACGGGCGATGTAGCAGACCCGTAGAAGTGCACATGACGCATCGAAACCAAATGTTGCAAAAATCTTTTCATCATAAAATAGTGGCTCTACCTATAGCTAAGCCATATTCTAAGAAGAGAGAAGGAAAAACCGCCATAGACACCGTAAAAACCCTCTCTGAATAGGAGTGTAACCACTTAACAGTTACATGCACTGGAAAATGAAGGAAGGTCCAGGTCATTAGTAGAGTTGTGAAGTAATACTAGGACAGGGGGAAGGGGGACTGTCATTTTATTTATTTATTTATTTCCTTTTAACTTTGTTTGGGAGGGCGCTGGTTTTAACCAGGGCGCTGTGGGTAAGCACAATGCCCTGGTGGAGGGCGAAGTAATAAAGGCGCCTCGCCCTCCCGTATCCCCAGTAGATACCTGAATCATACTTTTTAAAATACACAAATTAGTGAGCAACGCCAGGATGAAGGGGTGGGGAAATGGGAGATCCCCGAGAAAACCCGCCGACCGACAGGCACGATTCCCACATGTGCAACTTCGGGGACCAACCCCGCCGGGAATCGAACCCGGATTGCCTTGGTGGGAGGTGGATGGTATGACTATTCTACCACTCCCTCCCCCCGCGTAATTCAGGAAACACACGAGAGTGTGATGGACGTTCGTTCGGGGTTAAATCTGTTAAATTCTGCAGCTCCGTCTCTCAAACGTCTTTCCCCGCACAATATGATCTGAATACTTTCCTCTTCGCTCAAAACCCATCTTATATTGGTAAATCTGCAACAAACAAACGAAAATCATGTTTCTCTATGTTTCCTGACTTATCGGACAACCTGTATGTCAGTTAAAACATCAAGAACTAATACTTCGCTGTCACGTCAGAATAGACGACAGCTGTTTTGACACATATTTCACGACTGCAAGCAAGTAACAAGAAAATAATTCGCGGGGATATAATGTGCTACCCGTTTGTACGGTTAAAAGCCAATACATAGGTCTAATCAACAGTGGCCAGTGCGTAGCCTATGTATGACTGAGAATTCACGGCTGTTACCAGATGAATCCATGAAAAACTCCTGCATCTACACTGTAAAAAATAGTTTGTAAACTTGCAACATGTGTGTATAGGAGCGTTACGAAAGTACGTACCGTAAAGTGAGGTTACTTTGCACCGATTTTCATTGAATTTTTTTAAAATTAGCATAAATTTTATTGTAGGTAAGTAATATTTATGATAATATTTTTCACAGCTATGTAAATCATTGTAATATAACATATTCAAGTCCCAGACTTGTGGAGACAAAACTGGTACAAAGTATCCTCATAGGGGGAGTATACTTTGCGCCGCCTTGCAGCTTGCATGGAAAGACATTACAGAAATAAAGCTGGTTCAAAGTTATCACTTGCAAGTATAATATTACACCATAGTGAGTACTCAGCATTGCAGAAACACAACTGATGTTATTGTTTAAACACTTGTATTAAAACAGATAATATCATTTACGTGTTAGCTGAAGAAGAAACAGTAGAGTTTTAATTTGAACCAACATAATGTTGCCAGTTATAATTAAATAGTCGGAAATTACCGTCTACTCACAAGTTTAAGAAACTACAACAATGTAAATATAGTATGAGTGTTAAGTAATAGCAAAAAAAAATGACAGTGTCTTGAACACATCCTCAGCAAAAAAAAAAAAAAAAAAAAAAAAAAAAAAAAAAAAAAAAAAAAAAAAAAAAAAAAAAAGCACACAAAATAAACACAAAAACATTACAATGATCAAATATGTTGCAGCTCAGGAGCTGATAAATAACCACAATTATTAATTGGTTTTGGAGGCTTGATGGACCCTAAGACATCCTCCCACCTGTACACCAAAGTGCCAATAGCTTTAGGCCACTTCCAAGACTTCGCAGAGATTTGCATCGAAGATATTACGACTTAATCTGAACTACAACTCACTATTTGACCAGGAAACAGTTCATCTTCATACTTGAAGAAGAGAACTTGCCGTTCATGATGGTGTAAAGTATCCCCAATGTAATCAAACAATTACCTACTTTGTGTGTCTTGTATATGCGATTGTAAATTTTTGGTGTACTACAACATGGAAACTAATAGATTTCTATGATCGTAATGAAATAAGGCATCAAATAATATAAGCCTTACCTGTTTATCTTTTGCGGAAGTTTCCGATACATATAAAAGTTATAGAAACAAATTTTCACACAATTTTAGACAAAAATGTTCAACAGCGCGTCACTCAACAACCACATTGCGAGGAAGTCCAATTCGTTACCAATGAAGCATTGGTATGCTTCCTGTTGAGAAACTCTTCAACTACGAGCATGTAGTTATATTTTCTTATCTAGATGTCAGCGTAGGTCATTTGGTGAGTGGTGCAAAGTATCGCCTATAGACGCAAAGTAACCTCACTTTATGGTATGGTAGAATTTGTTTCGCAGACATTCATGATAGCACTCCTTAATTTTTTATAAAACAGTCAAAATGTTCAAAATGTACACTGAAGTTACCAGACTTGTATTGTCACAAGTGTACAAGTTTGCATATTTACTAGGCGTAAGTATGGTAACTGTCCCATACTGCGTTTAAGTTAATTACTTCCTAAACATTTTAGGAAATTTTTTCACAGTATACTCAAATGAAATAAAATCCCATGCTGTCACGAGACCGCCGGTTGGATCATCAACAAGTCGATTTCCGTGTGTGTATAAAGACGGGATAAGAGCACCCAGACTTCGGCGTCAGGAAGACATGAAGATCTTCTCCGTAGCAATGGCCACTATCTTCTGTACCACAGAAGGGGGAGGTCACATCACGTTTCCCTATCCGTAGAACGTCGACATTAAGCTCTAGCTACAGTACGAAATTTGTCAAATTTTGAAACATTTTAATACATTTTCAAATGTGTTTCATAGCAAAACTCGAGGATACTTCTTATGTCAACTGTATGTTTTAGCTGGAGAAAATTTTTCGAAGCAATGTGAAGATTCTACTTCTAGTTATGAACATGAAAAAACAAGGACTTTTTACATGGTAGATGCATGGGTGAAACCGAGCCTTAAGAGGCTGTGTCACCTGGTTGGTTGAAGTTATCAATTTTCTCTTAATAAATTAAGGGTACAATGAATTACCGACAATGTCTCTTAAAAGTATCATTGCAGTTTACGATTAGGTGCGCATTAGTGGATATAATTGGCACTAGGAGTGATTTGGTCTAAATTACATCGTAAGAGACAATTTTTTAATTTACTTAATTATTCAATAATTGTGCTTTAATACTTAGAATACAACGTGCTTATTCAAAGGTAATGTAACTAGCTACGTCTCAATCAAAATATTTTAAAATAAACTTTGACGAACTCGGAGTCACGAAGAAATTAAGAAAAATGCAGCATGCTTAGTGACATGGGTTCTTAAGAGGACTCGTGGACACGACTCTGCGTTAGACTAGAAGAATTCCACGGCGAAGAATAAACCAAAAGAGATGCCATTAAGATCTTTGTCAGACGTACCTTAAACGACAATGGCAAACTGTTTAGTGTCTATAGGTCGCGTTCCATGAACCAAAATTGGGCCGCGGTGGACGAGGGGTCAGACCTCTCGCCTCCCATCTAGACAATCCGGGTTCGATCCACAGCGGGGTCGGTCCCCGGGTTTTCGCATGTGGGAATCGTGCCGGACGACGCCGTTGGTCGGTTGGTTTTCTCGGAGATTTTCCCGTTTCCCCCGTCCATTCATTCCGCTGCTCCATACTCACCTAATGTCACCCCTCACCAGCGTTAAAGACCTTGATGTTAAGCGGTGATCAAGTTCTCTGTTCTTCTTCCATCAACCAAGAAGAGCAAAACCTAAAGAGCACAACAAAAGAACACCTGGAAGTGCATCGGTTAGGATGGGTGGATGGTCATAAGCACCCATATGGTCGTGCACATTGAATGGACAGTCGGATGAAACATTCTTGAGTTTTTCAGTTAAAACTCCTAGCGGGAGAGAACACACATTTAAAATTGGGGAAGAGAACACGGAACAATCCAGTACAGTAGCACAATCCAACCAACCACGAAGAATCAGGAAGAACGAAACAGGACATCAAGATCTAGCACAGGCAACTGTCTTGCGTGCAGATAATATCACAGCTTCAATGCGAGAGGAGAAAGGGCCTGCTGATCTTCGTACCGCAAAGAAAAACTATCACGACACAACAAACCGAACGAAGTTCTATAACTCGTTGGGAGCAACGTAAAAATAAATGCGTCATAACTAGAAAGTCGTGAAAGTATTTCTTGTCAACGTATTTTACGAAATGATGTATCGTGCCACTCATTTTTGTGAAAATAATTCTGCACCAATTCTTTACGTGCTCATCTGCGGCTCGGCTTTGTATTTAATGGCAAAATGTATTCGTGAAGAGGCGTCGCTCATCTGACTGTGCCAATTACAATAATATTATTGCGACACTTCACGTCTGTGATTTACGGGTAGATCCCCAATACCTACGCTGTGTGTTAAATATAACTAGAGCCCACGATTTTTGGTGAAAAGAATTCTGCAACAATTTGTTTCAATACCTTGTGTGCACAAATGCAGCTCTGCTTCTTGAGTATTGGCAGAATGTAGGCGTGGCTCATTTGACTAGTGCCAGCAGGGACAAGGTTACTGCGACACCACACGTCTGTGATTTGCGGGTAAAACCCCGAGACACTGAGAATTTACAACAGCCAATCGCTGACCACAAGCAGAGCTGCATATGTGCGCATGAGGCATTGAAACAAATTGTTGCAGAATTCTTTTCACCAAAAATCGTGGGCTCTAAATATAACCAATCACTGAACACGAAGCAGAGCTGCAGATGGGCACGTGAAGCACTGAAACAAGTTGTTGCACAATTTGACACCTGAAAAATTCGTGTTATCTTTCAGATGCACGCTAGAATTCCAGCAACTATAGATCTATACCACGTTCACAATTGGCCGTTGACTTACTCGACCCTTCCTGATAGTAGCTGAGCCAATAATAAAACTGCAATGGAATACATGCCCATTTCACTGTGTCAGCGAGCAGCTAATAAACAACTGCACGATTATCACAAATATTCTTGCAAGCTAGCCTACAGGTCGCTGAACTCGTGAAATTTCCCTGTCTCTCTGCATAATTCTTTTCAACAAAAATTAGCGGGTTTACATATGGTAGAGACCCGCGTTTTGTATGACTGTACGACGGTTGTATTACGGCACGGTGTAGTTGTTTACAGACGAATCTAAAACGTACAGCAACGGCGCATCAGATTTAGCACTGGCCCAGTCAAATGGGGACACGTCACTAACGAAAGGAGGTCAGCGATAAACATGTTACACTGAAGCCTATAGCAAATAGTCAACTATTCCCGCGATAAACAGTATCACTAACCGGTGTTGTGGCGAGTGTACTGTTTTATCTGGACTCCAGGCATGTACTTAAAGATGGTTATTTACCGGTTGTCATTTCCGCGTTTTGTGCGCGGTGACAGACGAGTAATAAATAGAACCCACGATTTTTGGCGAAAAGAATTCTGCAACAGTTTGTTTCAATGCCTTACGTGCACATCTGCAGCCGTGCTTCATGGTCAGTGATTGGCTGTTTTTAACTCTCAGCCTCTAGGGTTCTACCCGCAAATCACAGACGTGTGGTGTCGCAGTAACCTTGTTCCTGTTAGCACAGTCAAATGAGCCATGCCTGTGCAATAATGAGAGACTATGGTTTGTAGCGGGAAAACTGGACCGTTTGCTGGGTTTCAACGCTCGTTCAGCTTACCAAAAGGTTATTGGCTCTCGCTTGTACGTAAAGCTGTTGTCCTATTTGACTGAGCCAATAAGAATCCCTCTATTGTAATATTTGATGCCTGTTATTGGTCTGCAGACAGCTACGTTGTGACAGACGTACATCACCCAATCATTTGAAATGATGGTATATCGCGAAAATGTTTGGTGTCAACATACCCTTGAAAACGCTGTAGTTAATACTGTAACACATATAATTGAATCATTTACGTCTGGCACAACGTAGCTGTCTGCAGACCAACAACAGACATCAAATATAGCAGTAGAGGGATTCTTATTGGCTTAGTCAAATAGGACAACAGCTTCACGTACACGAGAAAGCCAGAAATGTTCTGGTAAACTGAACGTGCGTTGAAACCCAGCAAAACGTTAAGTTTTTCCGTGATGAAACCATCATCTCTGCCAATCATATGTGCCGAATCTAACTAAAGCGTTTTCAAGGGTATGTTGACGCAAAATATTTTCGCGATATACCATCATTAGTGCCCGGTAGTTTTCGCGAACATATTTTTGCAGCACTTTGTTTCAGTGCCTTACGTGCTCACCTGCATCTCTGCTTTGTGGTCAGTGATCGGATGCCTTAAGGGCGCGTCTTACCGCAATTTTCATCACCATTTTTTTATTTTTTATTTGTACCAGATATTTTTTTTCTTATTTAAGACACAAAATGTGACTAAATTTGGCTCTTGTGAAATTTTTTTATCTCTCATAGTTTTCGCGTAATGGCTTGTTAAAGTCATATTTTTGCATGTTTCCGTTTTAACGACTACACTAAAACCAACTGATATACCAAACTCAAAAAAATCACA
>PNEQ01100323.1:50908-67202 GCA_003012365.1 Medauroidea extradentata | reverse complement strand
TGGTAGAGAGGTGACTGCACTGGGCCTTTCGCGTACATGCCTGGGTAGAGAGACGCCGACGCACGTGTACATGGTGGTAGAGAGGTGACTGCACTGCGACTCTCGCGTACATGCCTGGGTAAAGAGACGCCTGCACAAGTGTACATGGTGGTAGAGAGGTGACTGCACTGCGCCTCTCGCGTACATGCCTGGGTAGAGAGACGCCTGCACAAGTGTACATGGTGGTAGAGAGGTGACTGCACTGCGCCTCTCGCGTACATGCCTGGGTAGAGAGACGCCTGCACAAGTGTACATGGTGGTAGAGAGGTGACTGCACTGCGACTCTCGCGTAACCCAGACGTGACGACCCAACCAGCGCGTAGTTGCGCGCATGTCCGCCCTCCAGGCCAATTTATTGCGGCTACATGACGTCTACCCCCTCCCCCTACCAACCAACTACTCTCCGTCTACACCCCGGGGCAATTAAAGGATAACAGTTCCCGCTCCGGTAATTAGAAGGACCGTAGAGACGTAATAATGAACGCTGGCTGTCTTCACATTTTGGCTCCTGAGCTCCGCCGTCTAGCTACTCCGCGCTCGAGAAACACGAGTCGATGACAATTTTGACTGCTCGTGATTCGGCCTGAATGTTCTCCAATAGTACGCCTGGATGAACCTAGAACTGCGTGCAGCGTGTTCGGAGTTATGTTTTTCTCAGAGACCAATAAACGAGCGTCCATAATGCTTGTCTACGAAAAGAAAACATACTTCAGACTACTTGTGAATGTGACTTCAAGACATCACGCACATTGGAAGCATTGTTTTAAAACCCTCAAAATTGGCTGGAATCGGTTTTTTCACACGGTTCTTTCTCAAGCTATATGTAACTGATTTGTTCGAAGTTGAGGTCTACAAGTACATTGGATGTTGCTGCAGTGACTCGTTACAACTCTGGCCGTAGGGGCGATATCACAATAAATGTGCCGGCCGACGTCGCTCGTAGCGCCTCATCGATTTTCGCCTCACACACACAAACACACCTTCCACCAGGCAGCCGCCTTAAGGGGAGTGTTAGATGCTTAATTGTATTCATAAATTTCGGCAATAACTTTCGTTTTACAATGTTTATTGGTAAATGTGGCAATGTTGAGCCATAGAACACATTTGCGTTGAATTTCGGAGATCGTAATAGTGTTACATGTTCATCCTATTATGGACATTTTTGAAAGTACAACTACAATTCCTTTGCAACGTTTCTGCAAAACAGATTAATGAAAGATTCCATTATTATTTATGTCAGACAGTTTATCAATAATGTATCCTTGTCTTGCCGAATAAAAATTTTTGATAAAACAACTTGAATAAATGTAATGGCTCGAAAACTGAAAAATACAAGTATTGTGAAATAGTTTTCAGGGATTTTACTGTTACACTTTATGGCATACAGCTACAACATCACAAATATATTTTTCTTCTTTATGTACTGAAACATGCTAATAAACAAATAGTGAGTACCCAACACAGAAGTTTTTGCTGCATAATTCTGGTATGAAATTGATATAGAAGTGTATGAACAGAATTAAGTAAGTAATTCCGTATAGAATTATGGATAGTGATTTTACGACTAGGAATTCTACCCCCAGCTAGCGTCCTCTCCATGAAGTACGGTGTAAATGTTTAAGTTGCATGTGCGGTATCTCGCTGCGAGAGACTCGTGTGTGGTCGTTTCTCACAAGGTTGCTTGTCGCTTGTCTCGGCCCTTAGTCTGCGTCCTGCTGCGAGCCTGACGTCGCCTCTAATTACACTTCCCCTTTTTTGTCCACCGCCGCTACAGCCGTGGAGAATATATTTCCGTTGAATCATTACCTCGTCATGTAAAATATGTAGCCTAAAAATAGAGAAATAATTTACTTTGGCGCTAATATGTAAAATTGATGTTTTCCATGACATTCTTAAGAGCCCTATACAGCTGGCGCTTGAACGTTGTTGCAGTGTGTTGGAAGTAAGTTTTTTTTTATTAAATACTACTCAACGTGTGTTCGATATATTTATTTACGAAAAGAAAATACATTTAAAACGATGCTTCTCGATTTTTGTTTTCTAGGTATCATGACCAGAGCTATTGTATTGTGGTACCTCAAAATGGCTTATAAAAACTGTTTTTCCAGACTGCTGTCACGTAAAAAAAAATAAAAACCAAACGTAATCGTAAAACAAAAAAGAGGCGCCTTCGCTAGACTTCCTTACGCACTTCCCGTAAATAAAAAAGCTGGGTGAAATGAAAATGTAGCAGGTATAATCCTACTGTGCCGTATTGGTCACGTGACTGGAACTACTCAGTCGTTGGATGTTTACCGAGCGGACATAAATCGGAAGAGTAGAATCTTGGCGGTCTTTTTTAAAAATTGCAAAATCTGCAGAAGTGATAATTTCAGTCGCCGATCTGGCAGACCTGTGATATTAGACCAGGTTGGAACAGTGCAGAATATATTTTTAAACTGGTACAATATACGTATAAACAAATTGGAAGGTTAAACATTGATATGTTTATAACACCTAATTATTACTAATTACATAATTTACTTTATACTTGAATTACGTTCTCTGGTGATATTTGTAAATGATAAACAGCTCCAGACTTCTCGTTCAACAAAAATATTTCGATCCGACATCGTATTTTCCGTGAAAATGCACTCAAACCGCCTTACATCTTTTCTTTTACGAGCACATGCGGGAGTCTGCGCTTGTTTACAATTTACGCGCTCTTTCCTGTATATCGTCTGCTGGCTGCTATCTACCCTGCTCCCAATCAGGGTGGATCTAAATGGATTCGGCGACGAGATCGACTTGGACATTTAGAGATCTTGAGGGCCGGTAGATCTTAATCGCATGACGCTCTCGAACAGTTTCAAAGTAATATCTATGCTATCGAGTAGATACAAGGTAGTTTTCATAAGCGCCTTTGAAGTCCCATAGGAAAATGCCAACGATCAAAACACTGCACACCGTTTTCGCGGCCCGCGCATAAGGGCGATACGGTTGTTGACACACATGCCAGTCTAGCCCTTATCGTCTGTCAGTTTCCGTACCTCAGACGCAGCATATAGCGCCTGCCGTATGGGTCTCTTTAACTTAGGAAACTTTGCAAGTCTTCAAGCTCCCCCATGCTGCTTTACGAGTAATTATCAGCCATGTAATAACTTCTGATACTATTAAGAAATTTCTCTACATGTCACGCAGACATTAATTTTAAACTCTGAGACATCGTAAAATTTTAATATAATTGGAATATGGTTTTAGTTATGTGTTCGCATTTGCAATTCTCACAGGCCAAAACTGGATTTACACGCTATAAAATAATCGCTGTTGAGTTATGCGTATGGTATGTATAATTCACGTGGCAATTTCTGAGGACTAACCGGATAAAATAAGAAAATGCAGGCTGTAATTGAAATATCATAAGTAAATAAAAATATATAACTGGAACATAATGAATGACTTAGGGATGCAATGAAGCGTACGGTTCACAATTTCTGCAGATGACTGACTAAAAACTCTCTCATATATCTCTGTAGTAGAAAACATGTGTCGCGTTTGCGTCCCTGATAAGTAGAGATGGTGAAATTTCGCGAATTCAATGACCTGCATGTTAGAATCAAATATCCTATGCATACTCAAGCCCTGTATATTCATTCATTGTCTGCTGTTCCACTGAGTAGCAGCTAGTGGACAAGTGGTCGGGACTTGAGTATGCATAGGATATTTGATTCTAACATGCAGGTCATTGAATTCGCGAAGTTTCACCATCTCTACTGATAAGTAATCTTAGTCTAACTTGTTAAGTTCTCTCGTTGTAATTTATGAAATCGTAAAAGCATTGTCTTTACTAAAAAAAAAAAAAAAATGTTGACAAGATGGAAATATGTGTATAGAAATAAAAGTTACATTTCGGCAAACACGCAAATTTTTAAAAATATGTAACAAAGGTAAATGCATATCTTCGTAAACAAAATATTTTCATTAGTCAAATCCTACTTAGGTTTAGACCTTACTAAGTGGGCACGGCTGTGTGAATCGGCACCAGCGTAGGACTGTTCCAACATTCATACAGTTAACAATGCTTCCAAACTGAAATGCAATATGTTTTCAAATATTCCTGTGTTGAACATTATTTCCAAGAAAAGATGTTTTAATCTGTACTATTATTATGTTCACACTATTTCAAACACACAAATATATAGCTTGAAAGAGCGACAGGTTGTATTGATCAGCTGAAAAATATTTACTTTTCTTTATATTTCTGCTGAATATTGTGAAACTTATAGACATAATTTCAAGTGACATTTGCGTTCATTTGAATTATTTTTTATGGTATAGTTTTTGGATAACATGTCACAGTAAACATTAGAAAGTTTTTGAACTTACTCGTAGTAAAACTCACCAACCGAAATTCAATAATCAATAGCGATAAAAAAAACTACAAAACTTTCGTGGGCAAAATTTAGAATTTAGAAAGTTACGAAAAGTCACCTTATTGTCACAGTTTAAAAAGATTTCATAACAGTTCTTCGTGTGATATTGTACATATGTAGCCTACATAGGTGTGCAGAAGTGTAAACACCACATGTTTATCGCACTGGAGGCACGCCAGACAGTCACATGACGGAACTAGCCAATAAAAGGGCAGGTTTCAATGCGCCAATCGTAAGATGCATGCGAGCACGTCAGAACGAGGTCCAGGACAATTCTTCATCTCAGGATCGTTTAAAACCACAATCCAAGTGAAAATTTGTTCCTTTGTTTAAATGAGAGTGGACGTAAGTAATGTTGGTAAAACCGTAGGTATGCATAACTCTAACAATAAGCCATGTCAGAACCCCAGGCGTAACAAAAAAAAAAAATGGAAAAAGAAAATTAGCCAGGATTGTATGTAGTCAGAACATGAAAATATACACTTAAAATACATAATAATACCCAAAATATAAGTTGCCGCAAGTCTTCGCCAGTAAAATCTGTGGTTGCACATATATCTTCGTAAATAAATGTTCTGGAAATACAGTTTTTTTTTCAGTTGTACATAACAAACTATCATCTATTAACGCCACGTTTGACTTTAGCCCTGCGTCTCACGATATAAATGTAGGCACCAGGGGCCCCGATTAAATATCGACACCTACTATTTGCACCGACGCAGCACAACGCAAGTGCAGAGCAAGTTAAATGCCTCTTATATGGCACTACGTGAGTATATAATTCCAATGCAGTGCAAGCCGACGCAACGCAGGTGCAAATTTTGCGTTGCACCCATTAAAGGCGATATTTAATGGCCCCCGGACGTGGAATTTTCATGTATTGCAGGATGTGGAGTATCCGGGATTCCAGCTAGGACTCAACCCTTTTTAAGCTTAAACGAGGGTAGGTATCAAAAACCTGATTGGCAGTTTTGTTTAAAATTGTTTTATTTTTCGTGATAGATAATTTTTTTTTCTAAGCAAGACATTATACGGTTTGGAATAAAATTCAACCAGAATTTCGTTAATTACATAATTACCTAAAACCATAGTATTAACTACCTTGAGAAAATCAGCCAACATAGAGAAGACGATTTTGAACAAAACTGCCAAACAGATATTTTTTATATCTGCTCTCGTTTAGGTGTAAAATATTAATATCGTTAAAAGAGTATAAACAAGTGAAAATAGTTGTAAATTGGTATTATTAAGTCTTCGGGGCCCAGTCTCCCTATACGGTAAAGCAGAAAAATACATCCTTGGACCCGTTGTTCAATATTTTGTCTTTCGGCACGTGCAATTTCATCATTTTGTTGCAGATATAATTGAGGACTTAACATTCATAAGGAAAGTTTCGAGATAATGACGAAAACAGTATATTGCGACAATTAAATGAACAAGGAATTATCCAAATGGGTTCACATGTTTTTAACAATAGGAAAGTAGTAAATATGAGCAATCGCACAGTAATTAATACAAAACACTTATGAACATCAATGTATATTTTTTCAAAGAGCTAGAATACGTTGATGTTACTCCAACCATCTAATTGTGCTGTTGTACGGCGCGCATGAATATCACTAGGAGGTAGCACTTTAGGTATGTCTTCGACCTAATGTTTTGGCACCTTTTTATTTACCTAACTCATTTTTGTCAAAAATGGTACTTAGCCCCTTTTGAATATTAAGAAAACTATTTTTTTCAAGACATGATACACGATGGGTAGAGATGATGGTTTATCGCGGGAAAAGTTGACTGTTTGATGGATTTCAATACACGTCCAGCTTACCAGAAGATTACTGGCTTTAGCTTGTACGTGGAGCTGTTGTCCTATTTGACTGAGCCAATAAGAATCCCGATATTGTAATATTTGATGTCTGCAGACAGCTACGTTGTGTCAGTGTTTCCAAGGCTATCTTGGCACAAAACATTTTCGCGATATACCATCATCTCTAACGATGGGTTCAGCGTATTATGTAATCAAGGAAATTCCCATTAATGAACTAATTAACCAAACATACAATTTTTCTCTAGAAAAATTATACTTTATATTAAAAAAGTTCTTAACAAAACAGTGCATCTGGTTTTCGAGATCTGCTTTTGTTCAGGAATAAAAAATATATAATCGTAAAAGCAATTGAAATGATGGGTCATGGCCAAAAAATCTGCGGGATGTGGTGTCCAGTAATTAGCTACCCTCCCATTAATATTATTATATAATGGCGATTATGTTCTTAATGTGTGTGCCCGAGAAACTGTTAGATTATTGTTCCCTTACCTTAATATCAGTAACAACAACAACTAGAGGTAGGCGGCGGGCATGGTTTATGCCTACTATTATAGAAGGGCAAAGCACACTCAGTTGTAAGGGCGGCCTAGCCATACCTATCATGCCTCATCATAACCTCTAGACGCAAGAAACTGTACTGGTGTGCTGTCTTCAAGTCGAAAACCTGCCTCTGAGAGATATTCACTAGGCTTAAGGGCGCGGTGCCAGTCGCCATATTGAATTTTATTATTTTTCGCTATTTTGGAATTCTGAGAAGAAAAATATTAGATCAGCTACTATACTCCAAATTCTATTTACCTTGAACTACAATACAAGAATGACAATAGAACTAGTAATATATAGTTAGGTTGCAATTTGTCGGACAAATTATGAGTATAAAAAGATTGGCCACATATATTGCTGTGAATTATAAGTTAACAGCTAAATCACAAGGTCTGTACTGTAGCGAAATGTTAATAGAATTTGATGTAGGTATAATCGCATATTTAACACTTTTCTTCTTAGAATTCGAAAAAAGCGAAAAATAATAAAATACAATATAGCGACTGAAACCGAGCCTTAAATACTATATCACTTGCAGTAAAATAGAAACTTGCTTTATGTCCTGCCAGCTACAAAAATGCTGGTGAGGTTACATTAAATTTTGTAGCTACATTTTTATTTAATCACTAATTATCTCCTGTTGATTCTATTTAAAAAAAATTAAGTGAATATGCAAGGGCATTTATTCCCAAGCTAACCACTAACCAGGGTATAATGAACATCAGTTTCTCAGAGGGTCGACCGGATTATACAAATTAAACGTGTCCAACCCACATCGTAAATCCGCTTTAAATTAATTTACCAGGTGACGTTAAGAAGCATATGGACTACATTGCAAAACTGGGACAGTAAACACTTCTAAGCTTAACGGGCAGACGGAATACTATCGTGGCGTGCGCAAGCTTTGCAAATTGAATCACAGTAAAAATATTCTCCTTGCCACAATAAAAAAAAAATCACATTTTTTTTGCAATTTTTTTGATAAATTTAAACTGTAGTAAGTAGTGTTGTCGTAATTGCTTGTTCTAATGAAAATAAAGAAATATATATTCAAACAAGCAGGATGTCCAGAAGGAACAGCATAATTAGCGACGAAAATGTTAGCGGGAAAATGTTGTGCGATAATATTTTATATGCACAATGTGTGTATATATATTGTATTATTATTATTTTCGGTTAATCCCCTTTTGGCCTCAAACGCTCAAAATACGTCCAACCAGGCTGCCAAATTAAGGTCACGTGTTCCTATTTACGCTGTTTATGATAATATTATAGTTTAAATTCTAATGGACGCAGATATCTAAAAAAAATTCACATGTGTTGGAAATTGTATTTGCAATGTAGCCTATTTTTTATGCACATAAATAAAAAAACGGCAGTCGTGCGTCTTCTGCTCTCAATAACAGTGTACAGGATGTTTGGTAATTACAGGTACAAACGAAATGGGTAAGTAGAGAACACCGAAACAAGCAAATATTCCTAATAAACACAGGTGCGGAAATTAATGGTTTCCCTGATGCGACGTATGCACAAGTGCAGTTACGCCAATGTTACAACACTGTTGCGTTATGTTCCACCACTTCCCACGGTGAACAGTAAACGCATTGTGCACGTGTAGCATTTGAAGTGGTTGTCATGGCTCCACACATATTTTTAAATGAAGAAAAAAATACTTGACACACGCTTCATGTACAGGCGCGCTATTGGCAATGTACGCGAGGTAGCATCATTTGTTTCACGAATTTTTCTGCCGCTAGTTTCGCTGCAATCGCTAAGGGGCCAGAGAAATACTAAACCGTAGTAAAATTAAATTTAAATAGGCTAGGGAGTGACAGAAATCATTTAACTTAATTTTAAAGTGAACCGAAACAAATTTCGCGTTTTAAATTATCGACTTAATGTAACTTAAAGTTCTGAAAAAGCTCTGTGATAGATCAGTTTGCACACATTACCGACACCAGCGCTCAAGCGGCAGAAATTGTTCCTGTGACAAACTTTTAACATTGATCTTCCTAGCCTGTTGGTAGTAGAATCAACCTCTTACGGGCGCGGTCTACTGCAATTTACAGCACCATGTTATTTTAATATTTTGTACCAGTTATTTTTTGTTTTATTATTTTAGACACAAAATGTGACTAAAGTTTGCTCTTATAAAAATTTTTTATCTAGCATTGTTTTTGCATAATGGCTCGTTAAAGCCAAAATTCGCATGTTTCCGTTTTAAGGACGACACAAAAACCAACTCACTTACCAAACTGAAGAAAATTCACTGTGAATAACGGTGTTGTAGGCTACAAGTTCAGCTATGTTAGATCACAAAATAAAATATTTCTGTATTAAAAAAATATTATTGAATTTTCCAATTTTTCATTTTAAATTTCAGCATATTTATTTAAATACAAAACATATTTATTCTTTGTTTTATGTATGTGAAATTGCAGCCTGGGACGTCGTTATCCACTGTGAATTTTTTCAGTTTGGTATGTCAGTTGGTTTTAGTGTAGTCCTTAAACCGAAACACGCAAATTTTGACTTTAACAAGCCATACGCGAAAACTATGAAAAATATTTCATAAGAGCCAAATTTAGTCATACTTTGTGTCTAAAATAAAAAAAAAAATATCTGGTACAAATAAAAATTAATTCACGGTGGTGAAAATTGTGGTAGACCGCGCCTTTAACAAAGCTTATCCTCAACAGACTACAGCCAGACAGCATATTGTGCGCTATGTCCTCAGGTGTATATCTGCAGTATGGATCCTCTGGGACTCTGGTATAAGGTGTTCATGCCCTCAGTCGTAATGCGGCGTATCGGGGTAAACCAGTAGTGTGCGAACTTATGCTGTCCTGATTAGGAAGAAGGCAGTTACTACAGAAAAAAAACTAAGAATTGAGTTTTTGGTATCGTTGGATCCGTCTTGAAATTCTGTTTTGTTTACACACCAAAAAGGTAGTAAAATAAATTGCACGCAGGAGTTATAGGGAGAAAACACTTACTGCCTTTGTAGTTTCTCCAAGTTTAACAATGACAGAAGGCAGTAAGTGCATATTCCTCGTATAAAAAGCAGTAACTGCAATGCTACTGCTTTCTTAATTTGTAATGTGATGGTGGTATTTTAGGCAATACTATAAAACCATGCAGTAACTTTGAATCTATTTATATATATTTATTCAATACTGGGAACATACATTGTTTTAAAATCACATTTGTTTTAAGGGGTATTGAGCCCTACCACCTTGGATTTATCTGTTTCTTCTCGATAACTTCTGTTTCAGTTGACGTATCAAAATTTTTGTCACGGCAGGGCATAGATACAAACTTAATCTATTTTCTGTAATTGCTGGAACCATAATATATTCATTATTTTGCAACGGGAAAAGGCTGAAAAGGGAAAATTGCTTTATTTACGGGAGCGACTACAGAGGCCACAAAATTTACAGAAACAATGCCATATGGATTCCAAAAAGTGAATGAAACAATAAACTATGCCTTGTCAGCGTGAAAAAAGCAAAACTATGTCTCTATTCCCTGGTTTATAAGAAAAACCGTAAAAAAGACTTGACAGGGATCAATCCCCCTTAAGTTGTTTTTAGTAAATAAGGAAAATATCAATTTATTTTTTAGGAATGGATTTTAAGAACACGTTTGTACTATAATAACATATTTGCAAACCTAATCGGAAATGATAAATGGATGGGATCGGAACATATATTTAACTTCTTTTTCTCTCAATTGTGCTGTTGCTGTAGTTACTGCATTCTTCCTAAGCAGGGTAGTATGTTTGTTGGGACTGTTTGCTTGTTTCATTGTCCTCATTTCGTCTCTTTCGTTTGTACCTATAACGGCTTATTTTCATATGGTCGTGTCCACGGACGTGACCGTGGCAATGGACGTTGACGTGTCCGAACATTCGTGGTTAGATTCGCCCTTGCTGTTCATATTTACTATGTCCTAAGCTGGTCCAAAATTGTGATTAATTAATATTTTGTCCGGCTGCTATTAATTTGAACCTTCCATTTTTTCCGTGATTAATTTCAATGTTTTCAATTTTATACCTAGTTACGAATACCCGCGAAAACAGTTGAAATTTTCTTCTGTCTTCGGACACAACTTTGGACAAAAGTTAAGATTGGTGAATATTTGTAACTTCGGATACTGATATGACGTCACAAAGTCACGTGCGCCAATCAGGGCATTTTTTTCTTAGGACACAACTTCGGACATCGCACTTGTGAATAGGCCTTAATAGTCAGACACCCTGTATAGGAGTGAGAGAGGAGAGGGGATGTATCCAGGTATTACGAGTTATTCGACTTTTCTTGCCGTCTCCCTTGCACGTAATAGCGGTGTCCAACATCGGCAGCGGTAGATAGGAATAAGCGCCAAGTCACGGTCAACGGCAGTGTGTGTCAGTATCACCTGGCGCGGGACATGGTGAGAAGGGCGAAGGTGTGGGTGTTCCAGGAAGTGACGTCACCCGCCCGTGACTGTGCATGCGCACGTGCCGCTAGGAGGGGGGGAGGGCTTATCACGGCGAGGAGGGGATGCAGCCGCGCATGACCGGGACGCGCGCAAGCCGTCTTTAACAAGCGTCCATTAGCCGCGGGGCCCATTAGCGCGCCCTAACGGTCCCCGCGGCTCTCTCTCGCGTCTCACTGACACCAAAAAACTCCCGCACATTCCCTTCCGTTCCTTCCCTTACTAAACTGAAGGACCGTCTAGATTAGAATAATTATTTAACTTGTTTTTCATCGTCGCTTCACGCATATATTATAAAAAAAAAAAACATTTAAACAATGTTTTTTTTTATTTTTAAAACATTTCTAAAATTTAAAAATTTTTTCTGCTACTTTTAGAATTTTTTTTATTTACAAAAAATATTTTGTATTTGCTTTTTATATACGTAAAGCCATATCCAGTGACGTGTACTTTTACTGTGAATAATTTCATTAAATATGTTGATTGGTTTTTGAAGGGTTTATGAACTAAAAACATGCACATTTTTACTTTGAAATGAGATTGTGGGAAAACTGGCTGAGATAAAAATTGTTATGTAAGAGGATAATTAATGTGCTCCTACAAAACGAACACTGTTTCTTACATGTATAAAGTTATGATTTATGCCCTCTAGAGCGCCCTTAATGCGGCCGTCTTGTGAAGGGCGTGTTTGTGTGAGGTGAAAATAGATGAGGCACTACGAGCGACGCCAGCCGAAATATGAATTATATCATCGCCTCTATTAACAACGTCGTAAGTGCGTGCACAGTGTTCCCGCTGTAATGTTTTAACTACGGGACTCCAAGCGATGACCCTGTCATTCTATTGAACGCGTCACTGTGGTAGATTCCCGTGTAATTGTAGACTTCAATTTTTGACGTATCCGGCGCATATATCTTGAGAAACAACCGTCTGAATTAGACGATTTTAGCCACGCTGTGGTCTTTAAAATAATACTTCCCATGTGCGCCGTGTGTAAGAAGTCAGTTATGACTGAAGTGCTTTCGTAGATACGCATTATGGACGCACGTTTAGTGGTCTCTGAGGAAAAACGTAACTCCGAACACGCTGCAGCCAGGCGATCGCCTTAACTTTTCAGTGGGGTACAATCTATACACTTATAAGATCTAGATTCGATGCCCGGTAGAGGGTAGGAGGGACGGTCCCCCTCAGAATATTTTAAATGGTATCACTAGGGACAGGAATTTTTGGTTTAAAGATTTTTGCCCCACTTTGTTACAGTGCCTTACCTACACGCCTGCAGCTCAACTTCATGATAATTAGCAGAGTGTTTTTGTGCAGAGTTGTTTTTCATTTGACTGTGCCAGTCAGTACACGGATAACAGCAACACATCACGTCTGTATGTTACGGCATGCAATCACTGACCACAGAGCAGAGATGCAGGTGCGCACGTTAAGGCACTGAAACAAAGTGCTGCAAAAACCTTTTCACGAAATGTCCTATCTCTAGGTATCAGCATGTACAAAACACCGTTATAAATAATAATATGTCTTAAAATGACAACGTCACCATGTCTCATAGATGGGAGTTGTCGGCAAGAAGACAGCACGCCAGGTCAGTTACTTGTGCCTAGAGGCTGGGGTGAGGCGTGATCCGCGTACTGTATCGTCCTTACAGCCTCGAACCTGCAAATTGCGTCCAATCAGGTGATACTACATGGAAATGAAAAACCACGACGTGTTTATCGGCCTTCACAATGTGGGTGGGATAATAGGCGAAGCTACGAGGTGGTCCGGGTTCGCACAGGACCACACATTAGGTCTGATAGGTGTCAACACAAATCTTATTACCAACTCCTTTAGAAATGGTGGGGAATTCCCCAAACCTTATTTTCACAAGTACGTGAACAATGGGAACACTAAAGTATCAACAGATAACCCTTGCATACACGCATGCACAGAGAAAGGAAGGAATGGAAATATCCAAACCATAAAACTGTACACAGTTTTCTTCAGTTCATGGAATTTGCATATGCGCACTACATCACCCAGCTAGTTGGCTACTTATTTGTGTTAAAAGTTTTTAGGTTTTCTATTTATTAAATTCATCACGCAAAAAAATATCTTCAAAAAATATTAATATTTCTACAAGTGTTATATTTAATGTCCAGATACCAAAAACTGCTTAAATAGCGTTATTTTCACCTTGAAGTTCAAAATTTCCCGGGGGAGGACCCCAGCCCCCCCCCCCCCCCGGCATGTTGGGGAGATCAGCGAAGGCTAGGACCTCCCATTAGCTAATCTCTAGCTTCGCCTAGGCCGGAGTGAAGGGTGAGTCGGCTGCTCTACTAGCGGGACAGGCCTGTCGCAGTCCGGCCCCAAGACTGGATGAGGTGAGATGAGTGTGGAGCAGCGACAGAATGAGAGGGGCGGGAGAAACGGGAGTACCCCAAGAAAATCTGCGGGCCAACGGCAATGTCCGTCACGTTTCCCACATGCGAAAAATCCGAGCCCGGACCCACCTGGAATGGAACTTAGATCACCTGGAGGGGGGAGGGCTTAACCCCTCGACCATCGTGGCCCCCAACATTACATTTAATTTTCTGGTAACCACAACTCATGTTGAGCCGCAGGACGACGGTTTCAGCACGGGCTAACCGAGTGAGGTAGCGCAACGGTAACACGTTGGACGCCCATTCGGGAGGACCCGGGTTCGATCCCCGGCTCCGGCCATATTTTTTCTGTTTTACATGGTTTCCCGAAATCGCTCCATGTGACTGCTAGGATGGTTCCTTAAGGCCTTGTTACGGAGTTTTGCAGTGATTTCGAAAATATTTTTTTATTGCTACGTAATACTCATATCAAAATTTCGCTGCACAGTTTTGACACTTATATGTTATAATTTGTAGCTGAATTTTTTTGTAGAATTATACTGAACGGTTTTTTAGATTTCATTACCCAAAGTACCACGTTTTTCGTCGTGAAAATAAGCAAAAATGAAGGAAATTACTATTTTTTTGCTGGCGAATGGTACATTATTTAAAAAAACGCGTCCACAGTATTGTGCATCGTGTGATTGCACATTGACTCAAATTTTTTCAAAACGTTTGGTTAAAAAATATTTGCGTTATTGGCACCAGTCTGAAAAAAACTCGGAAACAAGCCCTTAACGAAGGCAACGGTTGACTCCTCTCCCAGCTCCTGTCATTGTACGTAAGCCACTTATAGGTCATTCACGATAAAGTGAGCACTGCATAAAGTTTTCCTTTGGCCTTTGTGCAGTCATCTTATACTATTTTTGATACGAAAACTTCCCTGTAACTAAAACCCAATGTAAATGTTTCAACACGCTCAAAAGTTAGCATATATTGGCCTAATAATACATATTTTTAATTAATTACGAGTCGTGTTGAGTGCTCAGTTGATAGTGAACAGCCTAGCCTATTTATCTACAGCGCGGACTTTACGAGTGTGCGCCCGCCACCCAATGCCGTAGTGAAACGACCTCGAGTGCATGCGCGCCGAAACGTCGAGAACACAGCTTTTACGATCTAACGACGTGTGGCGTGTTTGCCGGGTTTCCTATCGCAGTTCACAGTGCTTGTCTGGACAAGCTCTTCGCATCCCTCCATCGTTCCTTCTCCAATCCATCAGTTTTATGCCTCAGCGCAGATACTCTTCTGGAATGACACTTATAGACAGTTTTCCACTTCCGATGAGAACGTCGCTCGCGTATGTTAAGGGCGCGCGGTCTACCGCAATTTTCATCACCATTATTTTATTTTTTATTTGCAGCAGACTTTTTTTTTCCTTATTTTAGACACAAAATGTGACTAAATTTGGCTCTTATGAAATTTTATATCTGTCATAGTTTTCGCGTAATGGCTTGTTAAAGTCATATTTTGCATGTTTCCGTTATAACGACCACACCAAAACCAACTAATATACCAAATTAAAAAAAAATTACAGTGGATAAAGACATTGCAGGCTACAATGACATGCTCATAAAAATAAATAATAAAAATTATTTGAATTTTAAAAAATGCTGAAACTCAAAATTTAATATTTAAAAAAATTCAATAATTTTTTTAAAAATACAAATAATTTTTTTTCTTTAATTTTATGAGCATGTCGTTGTAGCCTGCAATGTCTTTATCCACTGTGATTTTTTTTGAGTTTGGTATATCAGTTGATTTTAGTGTGGTCGTTAAAACGGAAACATGCAAAATATGACTAACAAGCCATTACGCGAAAAATGTGACAGATAAAAAAATTTAATAAAAGACAAATTTAGTCACGTTTTGTGTCTAAAATAAGAAAAAAATGTCTGGTGCAAATGAAAAATAAAATAATGATGAAAATTGCTTTAGACCGCGCTCTTAAAACCTTACAGTAAACGCCGTATTGGTTTGTAGGCCTATTGATAATGTTCAAAAATGAGATGCCCAAAGTAATAGGGAATACGAAGGAGACAAATGTGTGGGTTAGTTGTCAAGTGGTGTAAGTCCAAAATGCAAATATTTCAGGAGAGAAAATTTAAAAGTTTGTATCCGTGTTAAACTTCAGGGATTACGTTATTTAATACGTAATGCTATGGGAAAATGTAGTGGACTAGGGCGCACACCAGGTCGTAAGTATGTAGACCTCACTGCAGGCAATTCTGTAGTGGTGCAAATCCATTTTCGATTTTTTGTGACTTCGATACCGGTTCTGCGCTGAGGTTAATGCTGTCTATTTTAAACATTTATTGTAACATTGATAAAAAAATGAAGTACTGTAAACAGTAATCTTATTTAATTTAATCTAAACTATAACTAGAGACATGAACTTTTCGCGAAAAGAATTTTGCCCCACTTTGTTCCAGTGCCTTGTGTGCATGTCTGCAGTTCTGCTTCATAGATATTGGCAGCGTGCCTTTGAACTGTGACGTTTCTCATTTGACTGTACCAATCACAATAAGGTTACTGTAACACCACACGTCTGTGATTTGCGTGTAAAACCCCACGACACACGA
>PNEQ01100323.1:0-50808 GCA_003012365.1 Medauroidea extradentata | reverse complement strand
GTCTATAACCTATAACGAATTATTTTCTTTGCGTTTCTAACCACTGTAGAACCATTTACAATATAGAAAAGCCAATTAATATTAATTTATTAATAGTTTACATTTTAAATCCAAACAGTGAAGTCCCATTAGAATATGAGTCCCTCTTGCCCCCGCCCACCCTTTTTTTAATCTACACGCGGCCCAGCGTGGCATTTAGAACAACTAACTTTGGTACGACCATAACTAGGGCCACGATTTTGTCGCGAAAAGATGTTTGCCACACTTTGTTTCAGTGACTCACGTGCACATCGGCAGTTCTGTTTCAAGGTTATTGGCTGCGTGTCTTTGTTCAGACACGTTTCTCATTTGACTGCACCAAACAGAATATGATTATTGTGCGTCTGTACGTCTATAATTTGCCAAGGCAAGTGAGAGTAAAATCATCCAACCACAGACGATGTAGCAGAGCTGCAGGTGTGCACATGACGCATCGAAACCAAATGTTGCAAAAATCTTTTCGCCATAAAATCGTGGCTCTAACCATAACGGTTCCACAGCTAACAACGGCAGGCCAGTGTATATGTAATTCGGAAAACATTAGGTCTACGACCGATCAAATGCGCAGTACACGCGATACTTGAAGCGTCACTTTGTTTTTACCACGAACGGTAAAGTGGTTTTAGAGCGAACGGATGCTTCTCCTTCGTCTCTCCTTGTTTGCACGTCTGGACCGAGTGAGGAGGCACGCTGGACTCTCATTCGGGAGGTCCTGGACTCAATTACGGGTATGACTAACCTTAGTTTTGCAGTAGGTTTGAAATACTTTTTACCCAAATTAATACATATATCAAAACAATTCATTCTTACAGTTTTAACACTTATATATCCTCGTTTGTTTCTGAATTTTTCTGTTGCAACTCACCAAACGGATTTTTTTAATTTTTGCTGCTAGAAATATCACATATTTTGTTGTCAAAATAAGCCAAAATCAAGCAAAATAATTTTTTGTTAGCAAATGGTTCTTTATTTTAAAAAACGCTCTGGAATAATTGTGTATCGTATGACTGTACACAGTCTCAAATATTTTCAAAGCATTTGGTTAAAAAATATATGAGTTATTTGCAATGGTTTGAAAAAATGAAATATCGTGGCCTTAAGAGTGCATTGTATATATTTTAACGCTAAAAGCATCAGTTCAGATTTGTAGGTTCCTCGAAGCCAATTTGCAAGAATAAAAATTCCAGCAATCCTAGACAATAGTTTTTGACGAATTTCTGAGCAAAAAATGTTCTCGATTAACATATTTCTGAAGAACAATCTCTGACGCCGAAATTTTGTACGTTTAATTGCAGCGCAAGAGATCGCGTTTTACAAATGCATCGTTCTGGATAAATGTTTGCTCATAAAGTTGGCAGATATAATTACCAAGGATTGCTGTTTTGCAGTTTTTCTAAATTGACTTTCAGAAAGTGTAGATCTCAGTTGAAGAATTCAGCGCTTATGTATCTACCACGCCCTCTTTAGGGAAACTTTTCACTCCAGCAGGTCGGTGCAAATAGTTTCTTGGCGATCGCCCTTAACTAATTGAGGCGATGAGAACCAGAGTGGCCTAACCCACTTTTTGGAGAAAATGAGTTAATGACAGAAATAGACTATGAATAATTTTTATTTTGCTGTGCCAAAATTTTATAAGCATGATCTTGTTACCCAAACAGCACTAGTGGGGCTATCTGTTCTGGCACTTTTGAATTCCAAGAAAAAATAAATGCTAGAATGGCATAACATATTATTGGGTTAGGCCACTCTGGTTCTCACCGCCTCAATTAATTGATTTATTTCAAGCATATATCCTCGTTCCTGTCTTGTTTCTGGTCTCCGTTAGTTTGTTCAAAGTACTATATTCTTCAGAATATCTTTAAAAATTTTAACATTATGTTCAAAACCACATAAAAATTGTTGATCTCAGGTCCCCCGGCCCAAAAGTCCCCTCTGATACTTACTATGGGGTTGCGAAATAATTTTTTTTTCAGCCTGATCCTAACATGAGCGTATTTTAACCGGCGCCAACAGTTCTGTTCATATTTTATTACAATTTACGTTATCAACGCCTACTAAAATATCCAACACGGCATTTGTTCCGCAATAGTACCAACCTACCCCAGTTAGAACAGCTATCTGACATTCTATAAATGCCGACTTCCTTAGTTCGGAAGTGTGCATAATGTGTAACGCAAAACCGTTCATTACATTTTAAAAACGTCTATTAGAGTTCATTGCCTATACTGTATAGTAACATGGCCAACCCAAAAAATGCTGCGTAAAATGCGTGAATATTATAAAAGTGTTGTCACAATTAGGCTACGCTTCATTATAATGTTCCTTTTATGCAATTTTTAAAACTAAAACATCTGAGGTGCTTAGAATGATAGAATAAGTTACATAAAGTAATTTTCACAAAAACGATAAATTACTTTTACATATAAAATACAGCGCCCGTTTTTTAGTACTCGAATTTTACTTCGAAAATTGAGTAAAAAAGTGTAATAATTGTAACAGAACTTTTTTTAAAACATGTTTAATATGAATGAAGAAAGCACCTTTTAATAAAAGTTATTACACCACCATCATTCTAATCCCCTCAATTTATTCACTAGCGAATTCCAAAATATGCCAATATCTTTCCTCTCGTGGTGAAAATGGCATCCACTATGCTTCTTACGAATTTCGTTATTGCAAACATTAATATATGGTTTGGTTTAAAAAGTACGAAAGATTGGGACGTTCACGTCGTAATAAAGTTCTTATCTCGAACACAACATGTTTGAATGGTGATACAAGATACTGTTTGTACATCCCTAGGCTATGGCAAAGTATAGTGTTTGCTGAGATTTTTACCGATACCACGCGTCGTTTAGGATAAATTTTTGAATATCCATTTCACCCATACTTTGCTCACGGCAGAGAACGCCCTTGTGGCCGTGGTCGGCACACGGGCCTAATATCCCTAATATAACGCCAGGAAATTGTAGGTCATTAGAAAATGTAGTGCTGTGGTAGGCTGTTTACGGCTTGACCGGGCGACGTTCCGCAGCTTGCACTTAATTTAAAAAAAATGTTTTTGTACTGTTACCAAAAAAATATGCAACTCTACATATCACTATTCTAACTAGGTAACTCTTATCGCTTCTTCGCTTCTATATCTCCGATGCGCAAGACTTCGTCCACACCACGGTCGTAGAAGAACAGGTCTGGACACTCGCCTGTCTACCAATGTATTTTGCTTGGCCCCCTTGTCGTTTGGCTGTAGTTCAAGCTACCGAGAATGTCGTACTTTTTGGCGTTGTATTCCGGGAGGTCGGACTCAAAACTCCAGCCACTTTTTTCCATTGTTAAATTTATAAATTAAATAAAGATTGCTGGAGCCTTTTATTAAATTTGTGAGTGAAGGAAGTATTTCATAAATTGATAAAAAATACGTTTTGATAAATTGTTTATCTTAGCGGGAAGGAAGTGGGCGGAGTTTGAGTCCGACAGCCGTAACATCAGCGCCAATAAAACACAATATTCTCGGTAACTTGGTGAACTATAGTCAAACAACAAGGGGGTCAAATATCCAGGGAGTGTCCAGACCTGTTCTTCTACGACCGTGGTCCACACAAAAGCCACATTTATAAGCACTGCCTAGCACGCGCTTAAAATACGTTGCAGTGTGTTCGTAAATACGATTTTTAACGAAACTATTCCACATGTGCCCGTTGTGTCAATGCACGAAAAGAAAATACAATGACGAAAGGGTGGTTTCAAAGCATCACGTCGATTAGAAAAGTAATGTCAGAACCCCTCATAACTGCTAAAAATAGTTTCTTCAACCTGTTATAGCTGGAAATCTATTCACGAGATTTGGGTGAAACTTCTCTAAAAACACGCAATGAACTTGGCTTAAAACTTTCCACCAATAAAACGATGGGGTCACCACTGAAAGTGTCAGTCAGGCGAGTGATCTACGGTACCACTGCACGCCGTTTCAGTGTCTTACGGTAGAGGTGATACCGCGCCACAGGGGCCGATCAACATCGCCCTTGGCGCCGTGCTTCACTCACACAAACACACGACCAGTAGGCGGACTCCTTAACACGTATTATGTCAGTCACAGAGGCAAACAAACGGGCACTTTTCCTACTTTGTAAACCAGAAAACGAAGGGACCCTGGTTAACCTAGGTTGAAAGAGACCTGGAAGAAGTGTTCATTCATGAATACACCTGTAACGTATTCCTCTCCAGAGAAATTTTGTGCATACAATCGATTCCAAGCCAAAGCCGAATACAGGCAAGAAATGGACTCATCAAAGAACAGAGATTCATAGAAGTACTGAGAATTTTACTACACAAGTCTGGTAACATCAATATATATTTGACTGTTCCGTAAAAATGTACAGAAATACTACCACTAGTGTGTGGAAATCTATTTAACCATTCCCACCATCTTAACACTTCTGTACAACAGTGTGGTAACTTTACACATACTTATTTACAGCGCAGACCGAAACGAACATTGGTTGCAATTCACTTAGAAACAGTTTGTGTTTATGCATAGCTATACCTGTATTTTTTCAGGAGATTTCTTATGAAAGTTATAACAATAAAACAATAAATGAGGCTATTCGTATCAAAAGGTGCAATCTCCATTGATTACCTAAATTGAGATATTGACACCATAAACCATTAATCATATATTTGAGTTCCTTGGATACTCACATACATATCATTTTTCATCCAGATAGTGTGGGTAACTTCTGTATAATTTTAGCACAGTGGAGATAGCTTATTTTGACACCAATAGTATCAAATATATTATGAGGAGGATACCTGAGAGCCAACGAGCTACTATACAGTAAACGTAGAGGGGCGGAAACAGCAATCTCCAAGGCTCTGAGGTGAAGCCCAATTGAACTTGGTATTTTGACTCTAGATAAAATGGCGGACTCTTATTTCCGGACGAGAGTGATTGTGCTAATATAAACATTATTACAGTGTAATATATTACAATAATTATTGGCTTTTTTTCCTGTGTTTAGCGGGAATATAGTGGAGCTATAAAGTAACGGATTTTATGCGAACATAATGACGGATTTTTAACATGCTGGCCACACTGCTGTTCGCCATGTTTTCTGGGGTCAAAACAGCCGTTCAATTGGGCTTCACTTTGGAAGCGTTTCCGCCCCTCTATGTTAACAATATAGCTCGTTGCTGAGAGCCAAGGCCTTTCATCCCGAATGCATATTTTATTAAGATTATTGGTGTAAGTGCGGCACAAAACCGATGGAGCGTTAAGGGTGATGTTGGTCGGCGTATGTATTACGTTATCGTCTCTACACGCAAACCCAACAACTGGTGCGCAGAGCTTTACTGTTATTCACATTTTCCTATGGTACTTGAAGCGGTGACTGTATTATTATATTTGCGATACTTATGGTTCAAATTATAGCGCCTATTTCTATTATTATGTTTTTCGAATCGGGTTGGAATTTTCCTAGATACGGCAGTTTGAAAAGGCTTATTTTAGGCTTTTTGAGGGTCTTGAAAATCATGTTTCCAATAAGCGATCCTAATTTTTAAACTGATAGAAACATTGTTTGAAATGTGTTTACTTTCCGTAGATGTACAAACTTAATGCGCTTTGAGATGTTTCTTCCAAATAGGATTACTTGTAACGCGCTGCAATGCGTTTCAAGAGCAGGTAGATAGGAACCTTAAGGCCATGATCTTTCATTTATTTCAAACAATTGCAAATAACTAGAATATTTTTTTACCAAATGCTTTGCAAAAATTTGAGACTGTGTGCAGTCATACGAAACACAAATCTGCCTCAGCGTTGTTTTAAATAATGTACCGTTTGCTGACGAAAAATTATTTTACTTAATTTTGGCTAGTTTTGGCAACAAAATATGTGATATTTCAGGGGCAGAAATCTAAAAATCCATTTGTGTATTGCAACTGAAAAATTCAGGTACAAACGATGTTATATATATAGTGTTAAATCTGTAAGATTGAATTTTTAATGCATGTATTAATGTGAGTTTTAAAAAAATTTCGCAACAACTGCGAAAGTAAAGACCGAGGCCTTAATGAAAGTCCTTAGTCAATCCGCGCTACCCGAAGGTTAACGTGGAATGAGAACCTACGATGGAATGAGAGGGGCGGAGGGAAACGGGAGATCCCCGAGAAAACCTTCGGCCAGCGAGCGACATCGTCCGGCACGATTCCCACATGCAGAAATCCGGGGACCGACCCCGCCGAGAATCGAGCCCGGATCGCCATGATGGGAGACGAGTGTTCTAACTACTGCGCCAACCGAGATTCGCAGAATGCTTGTTTTTTTTTTTTCTTTTCGGACGAGCTATTCCGACTTTTCTGTATCGCCGTGTAGGCCTAGGAACATGCAAGTATGCGCAGTGAATCATGTGTATACTGAAACAACTGGAGACTCTCCTCTGTATGATCTATGGACGTGTGAAAGAAGCTGAATAGTCAGTATGAAATATCCTGTAGACGACTCGCGTTGCGCCCTGTACACAATTGAATACTTTAACATTTGACTTTAAGTTTCCGTTACTTTATGTACTCCGTCAATACACATTACAAATGTAAAGTTAAAGTAACGACAGTTGAAAAACTATTGAAAATCTGGTTTTTGAAATGGAAATATTATGACATAATTCATCATAAATTTGCCAAAAAAGCGTCACGTAAATATTTTAAAAAAATATTCTCAATTATTAATATATTTTTGAATTATTATTATAATTTTTTTCAGAACAAAAGCATCACGATTTAATTACGCAACCCTGAAGTTCATTTACGAATCTCCAATGCTATTTTCCAGGCTTTTCGGGTACATTTAATACAAACATGTTACTTCTTCACGAAATCCCAATAGCCTACTGGAGAACAAAACGATACTCTGAAATAAACATTTTCCGTTCTAACATATGTAATCAGCTGGTTCTTCACGAACGGCCATCTTGAATTTGACGTTAGGTTTCAATTTATCGGAAACGTAAAGTCAAGGTTGACTTTAGCTTTGGCTACGCCATTGTGTACGACTCCATAAGAAGCCATGTATTGAAAGTTATCGTAAAGTCAATTGAAGGGCTTAGAAGCCAAGGGTTATAGGTGCATTTTCACGAAACGTGAGTTTAGTGCATATTTTGGTAGTTAAAATGTGAAGTTAATAATTTTGTGGCCGAGAGGTATGTGTGACACTGTCTCGTGGACCATAATTTGGAGGTGTTTTACAAAAGCAGCTGCCATAAAATATGCTGTTAATGTGAGAAGCGAAGATGTTATGAACGACACTCAGGGGGAATCATTGCGCAAGTTGCGCATTTAGAATTTTTTTGGGAGGGGGGGATTTTTTTTTTAAGAATAAAATGATTAATCATAAACGAAACATGTTTTCATGATCGTACGAGTTCTAATTTTGTATCTCAGTAAAAATCAGAGCAGTTGTATTTGTTTAAGATTTTTTTTACGAAATGTTAACCTAAATATCTATTCAGTACTGAAGTGTAACTCGTAGTAAATTAGTTTTTTGGTTTTTATTTGGGGGGGGGGATTTGCGCATTAGGTCTTGAGGGGGATGGCACCCCTGACGACACTTATGCACCTTGGCTTCTAAATGTTAAAGTCAAATGCTAAAAGTTTTCAATAGTGTAAATGCTGTTACACGTAGAAGCACGGAGGACGGAATGACGTGGAAGGCGAAGCTGGAATGGTAACGTACGGCAACAAAGTGCCGTGGCATTGACCCAACAACGCCTCTGCCGTTGAGTCAGGTCCTGATGGCAACGCTTCCAGCGATCATAGCACAGCACTCCACAATCATTTAGACGGGTGTAATGGACCCCTCTTCTCTCTCGCGCCAGACTATCTTCCGTCTTTGTTTTTTTTTATCATCATCCGTTGCTCGCATCGCACACTCCCCGTTCTTTTTTGTTTCTTTTGTAATCGCCTCTTTTTCGTCCCGGTCCAGCGGGGGGCAAGCGGAGGTCCGTAGCACGAGGCCATGGGCGTCGTCGTAGGTAGTCGTTGCACGGGAATTTCATTCAGTTCCCTTTGGCTTCGCGTCAAGGAAACGCGAGAGTGGAACACGGCTCGAAGTAGGGGAGTCATTAACTCAGGGGTGCCACAACCGCGACGTGGAAAATATGGGCGAATAACGCTCCGGGGCGCAGGCGGGCTTCCACCGCGCAGACACCTGCCTGTCTGCCTGCCGCTTCCGGTCACGCCAACGTCTCAGTTACGATTTTCGAAATTCGCGTTCTTGTTTGCCGATGCGTTAAGAGTTACTAAACGCTATTTTTAAATTTAAAATTGAGGCATAGAAACAGCGATGGCGACTAGTCGAATATAACACGTCAGTCAAACACCTCATCACCTATAGGCGCGGAGTACTACAGGTCATTCGGGATAAAGTGAGCACTAAAAAGTTAACCTTTGAAAAATTTCACTAGCCGTTGTTGCATACAATTCAACATTAACTTTAGTTGTTTAACTGCTTGTATGGTTGGCAGCGAAATTACGCAATATAGTTCCGTGTATTTTCTTATTTAAATACAACAATATTGAAATAAAAGCTGCCGAAATCTAATTATTGTGTTTTATATAATTAATAAAACTTTGTTTTAACAAACTGTATGGATTTATACCGACTGTAAAATTTATCTTACACGCACAAACATCAAGTGACGTGTCCAGAGAGGTTAGACATTTTCCGTCGTTAGCTGTTACGTGCGGAAATATACGAACTGGGTGAAAATAGAACTATAGCAGGGCTTTTTGAGTGCTCACTTTCTCCCGAACCGCCTATAAACAAGCGTGCACTGTTAACATAGAATGTGTTTTTCAATGACACTTCAAGCTTTTATTTGTGGAAAATAGGTGGTAAAGTACAATGCAGGTTTCAATAATTTTGAATTTGATTACGGTTTATTTTTTCTCAGCCACAGCAACGTGAAAAAGTAATTTTCTGCATTTGTTTAGGAGCTTGGAAATCATGTTTTTAATTAGCGGACGGCATTTTTAACACCATAGGGACACAGTTTGAAGTATGTTTTCTTTTCGTTGGTAAACGCATTTTTTACATTTTTAACAGTTACACAAGAAAAAATACTTTCCATACCAGGCTACAGCACGTCTCGCGCGCTAGGTCCACTAACGGTCCCCATCTACTGGCCGTGTGTTTGTGTGAGTGAGGCACGGCGCCAAGGGCGATGTTGACCGGCTCATCTGGTGCGGTATCGCCTCTACCGCAAGACACTGAAACGGCGTGCAGTGGTATCGTAGATCACTCGCCTGACTGACACTTTCAGTGGTGGAAAGTTTTAAACAATGTTCGTTGCATGTTTCTAGAATAGATTCACACTAATCCCAGTAGTAGTTGTTCAGATACAAAAGTTAAAAAATTTTTTTTTTTTGTCATTTTGACGGGCGCCGAAATAATTTTTCTGATTTATGTGATGATTTGAAAATACCTTTCCGTCATCGTTTGAAGTACATTAGTCCAATGGTCACATATGGAATAGTTTCGTATTAAAGGTATTTACAAACACACTACAACACATTTTAAACGCCTCATTGCCCTGATCACACTAACCCGTGGCGAGATACGTAATTACACCGACTTTCGATCCATGGACAACGTTAGCGTATGAGGGTCAATCAAGTTTTTGTATTTATATAATTTTCTTCATACTTTTGTGTTGCGTATTCATTCCTTGAAATATAACTCGCTAGGGTATAAAACATATTTAGATACATTTTTGACGTCACAATTAATTGTCTGCTAGTTGTCCTGCTATGGCATCTGAAACCGTCAAAAGTAGTTAATCAACGTTATGCTCCATTTATTTGTACAAGTCTTTGTAAAATATTTTCCCCATGTTGCAGCCCGTAACATGCGATGTCCTGTACCAAGGCAAAAATTGTTACCCCCACTCCCCACACTCGCTAAAGTAGCCTACACAATTCCCTATCTTTGGTTGCAATATGTCAGCGTTCGATTTGGTCATGTAACAATACAGCAGCGTAACATTCTAGGTCTTTTATAACGTCCTTGGTCTGTGTCTTGACGTGGTCAAAATTTTAATAATGAAGCTGAATTTTTTTTTCTGAAAAACTATTAAACTTTAGATTACATCTAAGTTATCCCTCATTCCACAGGTTATGAAATTATATTGGTACAACTTTTGTTAGAAATTCATATAGACCTAAATAGAGTACAAATCATAAAGCTGTCTTAAATGTGGTTACATTTTTTAAACCCTATTTATTTGAGACAAAATATGGTGCGATAATTGGTAACTATTTAATTAAAACACATTTCATTAGCTAAATAAGTATTGAAAATCATATAAATTTCGATTAGAGAATTATTATTAATATTATTATTAAATAAAATCGCGAACAGTTTTATATCAGCATCCTTACAGGATTACAAAGTTGTCGCGAAGGCTGTACATATGGGCTTTAAAGTATTAAAATTATAATTTAAATTTGTTTTTTAGTCAACCAAAGTTGTTGCCCAGGGTGGGATACGAAATTGCTTACCAATTGCATAACATCAGACCAGTATATTATGGTAGCCACACTGACCAGTGAACTTTTTTTTTTTTTTTTTTTTTTTTAGATGAGGGAGGCGAATATTTTACCTTAAAAATTCACTTAACGAAAAAAAAAATGTTTTTGATTTACTTTTCCGTAACGAATACTCTGTCAGTTTGGTGGTGAAATTTACACCCAACCTGTATGTACACCTCCGTGATTATATTAAACGAACAGCCTATTATTTTATCCGTAATACCCAGTGGCGTGTTGTAAATTTTTCCTCAAATAGCCGCTTTTAAGGTTACGAAAATTTATGTTTGTAACTTACTTAACAATGTTTTGTAAGAACGCAGGAAATGTTCTACTATATGCTAAGAATTGAATGGAGCAGTATAGTATCAAGAGGGTATTTGTAAATCCTGCATTTTTTTGGCTCGTCATTTGTGTAGTGAAGGGCTTTTCATAATTAGTCTGTATTTCATATATTGAAATAAATATGCGAACTAATATAGGCCTAATTAGAAGGGCGGGTTAAAGCGTTTTAGTTCCACGGCATGAAACTAGGATGTTGGTATCCAGGTCGTACACCGACTTTTCCTGAGGCAAAAAGCAAGGACTGTAATTTAATTTGCTCGCTAAGTGTGACGAGACTTCGCGAAACCGGTATTTTCGTGCAAAACTATTAAACATCAAAGCTGTGGTTTGCCAGCATCGAAAGTTGAAGTTTAGCTATCGGGAATTCTTGCGCGCCAACGGCCTCCTCGGAAGACGTATGTTTAACCTACTTTCTCGCTTAAAAATAATCACTCTAACGAGAGACTAACACGTCAAGGCAATTATTACAGCAGCAGTTGTTTTTTTTTGTGGAAAAACTGTTGAAGTATTTGAAGGTGCTTTATAGAAGCTCGGATACATAATAGTGTAATACAGCATCATTACATATCCGTTGTATCGTATAACTGTTATAGGCTCGTCATTGTAAACTGATTACTTTTCAGTGCACTCGCTAGGGTAGTTTACCTTCATATAGGACCGGGAGTGATAAGGGTGGCACCAGCACATGCATAAAAAGCCACACCTATCGTACGCACAAGTTATATTAAGAAGACGTGCAGGCTTATAGTCTTAATTAGACAATTAAGAAAAAATTAAGATATTCTCTTCTCAAAAGGAGGGCTTTTCACTAAAAACGAGGACACAGTGTGAATATGTATGTTTGTCTATATATATATATATATATATATATATATATATACATACATACATACACACACAGTGAAGACAATGCATCAGGTCATTGTAATTGTTATAGTATTTCACTGTTGTTAACAATATCAAGTGAACTTCATTTATTCAAAACGTCATTAAACTGAAGACAAACCCATCTACATTACAAGTTAAAAATATATATTTTAAAAACATAAATGCTCCTAACTTAAACATGTAAGCTAAAATTTATTGTATAAATCAAATTTATATGGCGGTAAGTATTTAATGCAATCTCACGTCGTATTTCGAGAATCACGAAGAATCCGGCCGGACGGAGAAAAATACAGAGTAAGAGAGGGCTGTTTCACAATTAAAAAACTTCCTAAAATGTTTAGGAAGTAATTAACCTAAACACAGTATGGGAAAGTTACCTTACTTCCGCCTTGTAAATGTGCAAACTTTTACAGATGTTGCAGTACAAGTCTGGTAACTTAAGTATACATTTGACTGTTTTATAAAAAAAAAAGTTTTTATGTCACGGGAACTATTCTATTTCACCTACTTTCTTAGCGCTCCTATACGCACGTGTGGCAAATTTACAAACTATTTATTAAAGTGTATCCTTCGGACGTCTGGTAGCTCTATTATTGTCGGCGACACGTCTGATTGTGACTTCCAGGGATTATACTATATTTTGATTGGACGCGACTACGCCCTTAAGTTTAATCATGCCGGTATTGTAGTTTTTGTGTGGACACAGTTATTAGTCTATATTTTGAGATAAACAGTCAGAGAAAGCCATTTTAGGCAACGTTGGATTACTTCGAAATATTATTATTTATAACATGAGTGCTGTTTTGAAAGTAGGGCGTCTCACCAGTGACGGTTATAAGGGTGGGGCAGGGGGGCAGACTTCCCCGGGTGCCAGGTTAGAGGGGGCGCTGGTGGAGCAGAAAGTTTTTACTTGGGAATGAAATGAAAATGCGCGTAAAAAAGATACAATATCTACCAATATTTAGACTTTTACTAGTTTTGTATTTTTATTAACCTTGAACACCTTATTATGCTATAAATACAGTATTAATAATTTGAATACACACTTAAAACACTGCTAATGGCAGGTAGTAAGTATAGGTTTTATGTATTTCTACTAAAATGTCATACTGTTATTTACGCGAGCGCATAACAACGTATGCAAGATACGTTTGTTACTGTTGGGTGATTGGACTGATGGGAAGAGAGGGGAGAAAAAAGGGGGGAGGGAGCAAAACACAAGTCTTGCCCCGGGCGAGGGAAATCCTAGATCCTTCCTTGCGCCTAACCTTCTGGAATGTGTTTCCTTGTTGGACTAGTAAATAAAATATAAAGGAGGGGAGGATATGCACTGGGAACAACACCCACTGAAAAAATATGGTATTGCTTAGAAACTAAAAGAGGTGCGGGACGCAACACGTTGGACTCATATTCGGGAACATTCCCTGCAATCCAGACACACTGATTTCGTTTTTTTTTTTTTTTTGTGGTTTACCCAAAATCGTCCCAGAAAATACTAGCCTGGATTCTTAACAAAGACCATGTAGCCGCAGTCCTTTCATAGTTTCTGTACTTGTGTAAAGCTGTGTGTAACGGTTTATAATGACCGAGCTGTCTACGAGAAAAACCCACTTAAATTAAAATAAAATAACTGATAAATCAAATTCGCCAAATTAACAGCAACCTGTATAAAATTTAACGCAAATTAGTGCCTTTTGATTGATCGAGTCCACTAGAGCGAAGAAACGTTGGACCTATGTTTTTCTGTTCATTTTGCCTTGAGCATAAGCTTTCCTACCCCCTCCTAACCTCACTACTTGTTGCCTGGATCCTCGATAGTGCCTAGGACTACAATAATAAATGAAATAATTAAACATTGGATGTGGTGCGTCGTCCTTAAAATGTTCTTTGTATTTACAAATTCTCAACAATATTTTGATCGATGCATTTATAAGATTATTCTGTAAGCGCCGCAAGTTAACGACTTAACGTGATGGGTTTTCCTTCAATAGTAGTTTACTTATTTTATTTTAACAAGTTTTTAAAAAATCGTGATGCGTAAATTAAAGCTGAGAGGTTTATTGGAATGTGCAGGACTCCAAAAGTCGATACAAAAAGTAGGCTGCTATCACTGCAAACATTTTACTAGTTCGACGAGTTTCTGAAGACTTATGTTTTTTTTCTTTCAATAACGCCGTTTCCATTTATTTGGAAGTTAACAGCCTCTGTGGGATACCTAAAGCTATAAAACGAGGGTGAGTCTGCGGTGATTCGCCACTATCTTCCGCAGGGATGAGGGTGAACGGACAAACAACGCCCAGTCTTGAACCCGGGGAGTTAACATTAAATAGCACCTCCTCGCCTAGGAATCGAACCCGGTACCCTTGCCTGGCCGAGGGGCCAGTAACTCTGGCCACTGAACAAAACAACCGGACGAGAGAATTATGTATGACACCGTAATTTTGTAATTTCCGATTCTGGTGCAAGACATTAAGCTACAGGAATGTCTCTCTCTGGGGGAAGAGGGGGGGGGATAATAACTTAAAAATATGTTAAAACTTCTTCTAAGAGTGTTTTTTTTTGTATCTTGACTTGCAATGTTTGCAACTTTTAGTAAACATTTTCTACGTTAATTTTTGTAGCAGGCAATCTTAGAAAAAAAAAAAACGAAACATACACTGAAAAAAGAGTATAGTTGTAGGAACCATACGTCTGTTAAAATAGGAATAACAAAACAGTTGGTTGTCGGTACCATCTGGACAGTTCCATCAACAATCTGTTTTGTAGAAGAAACAAAAGCCTTTTGTTGCTTGCTCTTACACACCAGATGTAACTTCTACAGAACATATTGTTGAAGGAACAGTTCACATGGTACCGACAAACTGGTTCGTATTCCCTAATTTAACACAGGTATGGTAACTTCAACATTACTTTTTTCTCAGTGCATGTGTGTCGAATAAACTAAGCAATCATGAGCGTACGATTAATCAGCATAATATATTTTTAGTATAGTTACATAACATCTGTGAATGGAGAGAGTTCTGTAGCGAAACTTAGCGCCACGGGTTCCTGTATATGCTGCTTTTGCGTGTTAAATTTTTAAATCCTGAAAGGGAGCAGATATCACAAAACCGTTAAATATACATGTTGGAAATTGTTTGGCCTATGTAGCCAAATTTTTTCAAAACATGAGTTTCTATAATTTTTGTTAACTATCGACGTAATTTAATTTTCTAAAGTCAATAATTGGACAAAATTGTAGGAACTTAAGTTTTGGAATAAATAGGCTACGTAGTAGTCCAATTAATTTCCAACATTCATGTGTAACGAGTTTGCGGTACCTGCTTCCTTTCATGATTTAAAATTGTTAACTTATTAAAATAGCATAAATAAGGACCCTTGACCTTAAGTGTTCAAGTCCAGATATTACATTCCAGTGGCAGCTTGAAGCAAAAAAAAAAAAAAAATTGAGTTTTAAAAACTAGTAATGCAGTAAAGTAGATGGTCCAGTGACGCCCAAATAAAAATTTTGGTATAGTTATTTTTGTAATCAGTTGTTATACGAACACATTGGGTTTATCGATAAATTTATTCTAAAAGACATTTCAATTTTCGGACGTTGTTTAAACATTCTGAACTTGAAGGAAGTGTTTATATAGTGAGACACTTCATAACCAAGAATATTTATATATAAGAAAAGACAACTGAAGGTACATTTTATGAGATAGTTGAGGGTGAGAATGTACTATATGCGTGTAAATTGGAGTGAAGACTCATCCGTAAAATTTCTAGTTACTTAAATCAGTAGCAAAACCTTCGTCGTTAATTTATTTTTTGGGGATTTTTCCGGTAAGTTACACGTAGTATCGCCGAAATACAAAGCTTCACGTTCATAAGATTAAGTGGAATGTAGGATGTCACCGTATTACATTAATACAAATTTGTGTTCCAATGTTGTGAGAATATTAGAACCTCTATCTAAACGTGATTTTTCTGTGTTTACAAAAGTAGTCACTTTAGTAGTATATTTGACGCGTATTTATCGGCTGATGAAGAGCTTGTACTATATTTAGGCATGCATTAAAAGTATTAATGATCCCCGACGGATCCGTGTTAACAGGGTTGGAGAGGGACAGGGTGCAAATTACGTCTTCCGCCCTCTTTGTTTTCTCACATTTATAGTTCAGAGTTACATTATTATTTGAATTTTAGTAGTAGGGAAACATGTGGACGATCACATCCAAACTGTCAAAATACACTGTCAGAGATTTTAAACAGCAATTATTCCTCCCTTCTTTTATCTTTCTTTCTCTCTCTCTGTTCTCTCTCAGGAAGTTGGTACGTCCCTACCTTCTGGTGACTGAAATGTTGTGTGTACTAGCACTTAGGGAAAAAAGTGGTACTTGATACGAGAATTCTGGTGCGCGTGGCGTAAGTGTGTAGTGCTGAACCAGCGGATGCTGGCTCCAGCTTAGAGCGCGATTCATGTGGGTCAGGCACCTAGCAGCTACTTTACCACGCGTATAAATGAGGCGAAACATTTTACGATGGCTCCCCCGTGGTGGCGCGGGGATTACACTCTGCGTGAAGGTTAAGTTAAGCGCTCCTGAGTTTATGGGGGTATTGTCCAGGTTGAAAGTTTACAGCGACGAGCGAACCACGGCGTTGTGGAGGGGAGGCGCCCAGGAAATTCGAACAGCAATCGTAAAGATCGTTCCCATCCCTCTTAAAACCCTACTTTGAAGTCCTCGCAATTTGGGACTGTCATCGCCAACCTCTGAAGTGTTGATAAAAGTATAAAATTTAACCGCTCGCAGCTACGGGTAACCGTCACAAACAAGTATAGTCTATTCGTTTCTATTACTGCCTCTGATGAAAATGGTTACGCTGAGAGGAATGTTAGCCTGACCTAACAATAACAATCAGTTTGAATAATGTAACTAAAACACAAGACAGTGTTTAAGTAGGTGTAAGGTACCGAGAAAAAACACTTTAATTTTTATTGATAGTAGATGGATTTTATAATTTACGTGCAAGAGCACGATAAAATCGATTTTTACAAGAAATAAAATAAAACTATTCTTGTCATTTGAAAGGAAATAATTTGTTGTAAATGTTAAAGCATTCGGCTACTGCAGGACGTGTGGGATTGCTAAAAATAATAACAAAATGAAATAATTAAAAAAAATATTTTTTTTTTTAGTTATTCAAAGAGTTTAGCATTTTTAAAATACGGCAATTATAAAAAAAATATGTGTAACAGCAAAGGAATCCTGTAGTAGGCCATTGTTTTCAACTTCACTATAAATTATTATATTTATATATTTGTAGTACTTTTTATAATTTTTGTACGATTAGAGAACTGTTATATTGTTCAATACATACGTTTTAAGAGTAAAATGTAAATTCTAACAATTTCAAATTTTCACAGTGGCATAATATAAATGGCTGAGGAAATGTTTCCCGAATTTCATCAAACTTTGTACACATATACTGCTTGGTGAGGTGACGTGCATTTTGTGTGTTTCGTTCTTGCTACATTTTCAACATAGTGACCATATTATATTTTTAGAATAATATGACATATACGAGCCAAAATTTTTACCAAATTTGATTAAACTTGGCACTCATATAACTTACTACTTAGTAAGCTTACATGACTTTCGTGTATTTCGTTCTTGCTATGTTCATATTTTCAGGATAGTGGCCAATTTTAATTTTTTGTAGCATAACATTCTGAGGGAATATTTTTCCGAATTTCATCAAAATCTTAATTGCTGTAGGTGTACTATGTTAGAAGACAGCGCGAGGATAAATTAATATATTGTTTCTTATTTCCAGATGTACGTGAACGATTGAAACATTTTGGGCTAATTTGCTCCCACGTTGAGGAAAGTAGGCGTACACTAGCAAGTTCTTGTTTGAGGATCGATTTCAGTCACCATATTGAATTTTATTATTTTTCGCTTTTTTTGGTATCCTGAGAAGAAAAACGTTAAATCGGCGTCTATACCACAAATTCTATTTACCTTGAGCTACAATACAATCATGGCAATAGAGCTAGTAATGTATAGTCGGACAAGTTATGATTATAAAAATATTTACCACGCACATTGCGGCGTAATTATATGTTAGCAGCTAAATCGCAAGGTCTGTACTGTAGCGTAATGTAAATAGAATTTGAGGTGTAATCACATATTTAACACTTTTCTTCTTTAAATTAAAAAAAAAGTGAAAAATAAAAAAATTCAATATGGTGACCGAAACCGAGCCTTAATACAGGATGTCAGATAATTCGCTGATACGGACAATTTCAAGGGACCCTAATATAAAAACTAAGAAGAAAATACTCGCTGGTAAAAAGTCGTACGGCTATTTGTTTACGAGAAAAATGTCGTGGCAGTGCGACCAATCTACGCTACATTCCCGCTAGCTGGTATTTTGAACATTTCCAGTAAACTAAGGGCTGGTGACATTTTATCAAAGAGTGTTTTATAGTAGGTTTCAACGCTAATTTACATAGCGCAGTTTGTATCCGCGAATCATCTGATATCCTGTATGTGTGGACGTGTGCAGCACACACAGAAGTGCTCCAGTGGCGGACCCAGGATTGGGGGAGGGGGGTGGAGGCAAGAGGGGCAGACTGCCCTGGGCGCCGGTTTAGAGAGGGCACTAGTGGTGCCAACATTTGTACTTGGGAATGAAATGTAAAAGAGAGTAAACATATACAATATCTGCTAATATTTAGACTTTCACTAGTTTTGTATTATTATTAACCTTGAACACCATATAATGTTATAAATACAGTATTTATCATTAGAATGCATACTTAAAACACTGCTAATGGTAGCTAGTAGGTACAGGTATTATGCATTTCTACTAAAATGTTATACTGTTATTGACGCGAGCGCAAAACATCGTATGCAAGATACGTTTATTAACGTTGGGTTGGTTGGACTGATTGGAAGAGGGGGTGGAATATGAGAGGGGAGGGAACAAATCACAATTCTTGCCACGGGCGAAGGAAAGTCTAGATCTGTCCCTATAGTAAACCAGCTTAGTTAAAAGGAAATGTTCCAGTAAGTATTTCAGCAGCAACTCACCGTACACGCCAGCGCGCAGTTCACCAGCGTCCAAACGGCCGCCATCTTGTTCCTCATGGTCCAGTGGCGGTCCTGCAGCACCTGTCAGCAACCACAACACGACCTGTCAGACGCCGCTCCAAAGACGTTCTTATCTTAGGCTATCCGTAAAATTTTTTACTAAAACTTTTTAATATTATCACATATTGTATGTCGCCCAGCAGGCCAATATTTCTATAATATGAGAACTCGGCCCAAAATGAACCATTCTGGAAAAATTTTCCTACACCATTATAATTGTACTAGGGAGCGTAAACAAACAAATACCACCCGATTGTTCAGTTAAACGACGAATATCGTTTACACTGTTCTTGACCGAATGTCACGTGAGCATAAGGTATACACGGACGAGCGAAAATGGTAAGGGGGAGCCCACCCTCTGAAGTAAATCCCAGGGGGGAAGGGGGGGGGGCAAATAATGTCTCTTCCCCCTCCGGTTGGTTCTTTTTTCCACATTATTTTTTTTTTCAATGTTCCCACATTTTCATTTCTGGATGACATTAGTTAGTGTGTGTGATAGGGGAAAATGTAGATGATCACACCCAATGTGCAAAACAACGTTTTTTGCCCCCACCCCTTTTTCCACTTCCGAGAAAAGAAAAGCACGTGTCTGTAAGTACAAGCACATTTTGTGTTCAAGACATGTACAGAACAGTGAAGGTATCCGTCCATTAAATGATACGCGAATTTTGAAGGTCTTTGTTCACGCGGTGGTTGCAGGTACAGAACGCGCCATGTAAATTGGCGGGTAACGAGCTGGAATGTGTTGCATATAATATTACTACCGTTTAAAATTTGAACGGCTAATTTACATAGGTCGATTTCATTCCGGTATTGATATGCTACTAGGTGTTTGTGCAGAGGCATGCTGCTTGAATTCCTTGAATGCGCCCTTCACTCTGTAGCTGCCATCCGCCATCTAAGCTGGCGCGCAGTGTACAGTGCTTAAAGTTCGATCGATCCTTGTCGGCTTATATTTATGGTTCATTGTACGAATCAGGGAACAGAGAGATTGTCAGGGCCGCCGACACAGTCAAAAATAGAAGGGGAAAATGCACAAGGGGTCCGGAATTTGTCGGGTTAAAAAAAAAAAAAAAATAATTTTATTATAATATCCTTAAATAAAAATCCAGAATTTTTTTTACTTTTGACAGAGTCGAGAACAATGAAGATGTGAACAGAAAGGTGTGTTGAATGATATTGGGCCACGTATTTTGCATGCATAAGTGCCTGGAAATCCCGTTGACGGCCCTGGTGATTTTTGTACGGTTTGGAGGTCGACAGGACATATATTATATCCGGCGTGACGTATTTTACTATTGTTACCACTGAAGTCACTCGTGTAGGACAGTAACTATTCTGTAAGCTGTTTGCCGTTACGAAAATATGAATATATCGTGCTTACAGCGTTTTAAAAATAAACTGCAAAGTTTTTATTTAATTCTTGTTGTGCCTGAAATGTCGATAGTCCATTAAAGCAGAAGTTAGCGAAGTAAATCGGATAAATGCAATGCAGTATACCCTTGAAGCTTTGGAATAACTGCAACAATGGAGGCGATTGGAGCGTGGCACCGTAAACGCACGCTAAATACGTAGAATGAATATTGACCTGTTTCGCTACTTCTGTGTCTATACGTGTTAAATACTAAAAGTGGCCTCCCATCTTTGATTCATTTCTTTCCTCAGTCCAAGTCACAACACAGGGATCTTGGAAATACATGCCACTCGCTTCAGTGAGTGAGTGAGAGATTTTGGTCAGCGCTTAACATCGAGGTCTTCAGCGCTTGTGAGGGGTGACATGAGGTGAGTATTGAGCAGCACCGGAATGAAAGGGCGGCGGAAACGGGATATCCCCGAGAAAACCCGCTGACCAACGGCATCGTCCAGCACGATTCCCACATGCACTCGCTGCAGTACTAGTCCTAAATGAAAACCTTCAGTTTCTGAGTTCTCAGGAAAAACTAGTATTATATGTAAGCATAACTTAGTACATGAAAGTATGTTTTTCCCACCTTGAAACGCCTAGAAAATATGAGCCTTTATAACAGGAACAATCTGGTGGCTTCCGTGGTCCTTACCGTACATATTAGCAACTAATTCGGGTTGTAACATTTGTCAAAGAGTAGCGTTAATTATTGTTGATAACAGATTTAACTAAATTTATACAAATTTCACTTAGCACAACCTGAAAAAATTGATTATTTACATACACTGGGCGCTAAAAATTTTAATAATAATTCAATAAAAGGATTGTTATTTATTTAAAAGTTTGGCACAGTTAAAAATACACTCCACATTTATCTCCGAATTAACTCTAAAATCTTGTCGTTGCACAGAAAAAACGGTTTTATAATTGCTACAAAATGTGTTGTGAATATGGACATCACGAAATAAATTTGTAGTGGTTACAAAATTTTTTTGTAGTCACTGCAAAACTTTATTGGGGACAGCGAAAAATTTTTGTGGTCACTACAAAAAAATTTGGTAATGTCCATTATGACAAAATATTTTGTGGTGACTTATACAAGTATTTTTTTCAGCGTTGGTGAGATAACCGGTTGCTTGGTCTAAATCTGCGAGTTGGAAAGCTATGGAAATCATGTTAAGCCACGCAGCCCAGTGACAAGGTTCTAAAGCTTCCTCTGAGATGAGTAGGCCTACCTACGAGTCATCTGTCATCTAACATAGAAGCAAAACAAACTGCAGCGACGAGCATTAAAGAGAAGATAAAGTTTGTGTTTCACATTACCGCCATGTGCCTTCCTTTGCTGATTGAAACCTCTCTGAACAACCACGAGTCTTCCGTCGCCAGTTAAACTACGGGGAGAAATCAACAACCATCACGCAAGTGTATTTACGATGATTAAGAAATGAAATATTACCATTCGATTCACGTGTTATGGCACGTGTTATGGTAGGAGAAAATTAAAGGCCTCGGCTCCAGAGAACTCAAATTGGCTATATATTATTAATTACAGTTTACTTTAAACCTATGATTTATGGGTAGTTAATATAGTTTGTTTTGTTTTACAATGGGGATTTTTTTTTTCTTTTTTTTTGCTGGCATTGTAGCTTACTATTTCTTAACCTGCTGTGCATGATTTCAACATGCAGTGCACTTGTGACTGAGGCTATCCTTGCCAGTCTTTTGTTCTGATGTGATGATGATACACAAGCCCGACCTCTTTGACGTATCCATTGAGAAAAGTTACTTGAAACAGCGAAAAAGTACATGCGTTCAGGGCCGTGACAACCGTAAGGGTGGGTGGGGTGGTGGGGATTTCGAGGGGGGTGCCCTACCCCCTTCCTTAAACCCGAGAAGGAAAATTATATCTCTGGTTCCCCTTATTCTTGCCCCACGTTTACATTTCAAAATCAGAATGGCATTGGTTTATTTTCTAGGAAAAATGTAGACAATCACACTCAAGTATCAAATCGTATTCATTTCTCGAGATTTTTTTTTTTTAAAGAACTTCACTCTACTTCACTACACGCAGAATAGTTGGCACTTCCCTGTATGTGTTTGTATATACCAGACAGCAATATAAAATATATCAAAGGGAAATCCCGTTACATATAGGCTACGGGCGAGAAATTTACGCGGATTTTAAGTAAAAAAAATGTATGTGCAAAGTATGGAAGAAATATGCATGGCACGCAATGTAATAATCCGTTACGTTAAAGGTCAAATAACCTAGCTTAGCAAAGTAAAAAGGCACTATCGAATGGGATTGGTTGCCTCGACCTCCGGGTCGTAAAGCCTTATGGGGTATGGAACGGTACGATGTCGAGAGAATAACTGGAATACTCAATCGCCAATAATAATTCAATGGGACTTTTTTGTCGAGTAGACATTTTATTAGTAGTCGTCTGTTTCTACAGCACTATGATTTGCTTTCGAGCAAAACATTAAAAACTGTTCTTTTTTTTTTAATAAGATCTTTGAAACAAACTCCATAAAGATGTAAAACCTCAATTTTTATCATCTTTAACATGAAAATATCCAGGTCTCTATAATAACAGAATTTCAAAAATACTCGCATTTTTATTTGAAAATAATTTTACTATCCGAAAACCTCCCGCGCAGATGTTTACGGATGTTAAAATTAATTTAAAATTAAAATTCGAGTGTTTTTTGAGATTCGATTACCATATTATAGAGACCTGAGTATCGGCATATTAAAAATTAGGAATATTTAAGTCTTTAATTTTTATGCATTTTGTGGTTACAAGCCCTTATTTTTCTAAAAACAAATCTTAAATGTTTTACTCAAAAGCACAGCATACTACCGCCTAGTCATCTGTGGGACGTACTGTCATAATCGTTTCCGCCGCGGCCGCCGAGATCATCTCCGGCACTGTCGAGTTCGCTTCTCCGACACTCTGTGCTGTATAAACATATGTCCACAAATATTATATCTACTCGAGAAAAAGAAAGTCGCATTCAATTATGACAGGTAATTTAGATTGTATCGAGGATTAAGTATTCCTGTCATTCGCTCGATATTCCAGACGCCAGAAAGCTAAGAAGGAAATATAGAATGTGTTGTTTTAAGATAATATTAGTTTACATCTCGTAACTGTTTTGATCTGTGTAATCGTATTTTCCTGATTTCTGTCTTATATTAAGTAACTATAGCTCAATTAATCTAAAAAGTTCTGATAAGTAATGCCTTGTCACTACTGACTCCAAAAAAAGTAAGTAAAAAATTAAAAAAAAAAATTAGATTCAAGTAAACAAAAATAAAATCAATGAATCTTGGAAATCAATTAAGTATCTACTTCGTAGTTCTTTGCATTGTTGGCAACAGTTAAGGCAATAATTTTAAAAGCTTAAACTAAAACAGATATCACAAACCTGTTTGTCAGTTTTATTTACACTGTATTTTTTTTTGCCGTGACAGCCAAATTTTTTTAAGATACTAAATTATACGGTTTTGACAAATAAGTCATTCAACTAAATTGCGTTTATTACATAATAGGCTAAAACCATACCATAGTATTTACGGTATAAAAAAAAAACTAGCCGAGATGGTGAAAACCATTTCAAACAAACTGAAAAACAAATTTTTGATATGTGCTCCCGTTTAGGCTTTGAAATAATTATTGCGTAGAACATGTACACAGGAGCCTTGTAAGTTATTATACCTTAGTTTTTTTTTAAATAAGGCCTGGACCACACATTGCGGTTCTGCCGCAGCAGTAGAACACATTGGTTTCAGTGGTAGGGGCCACACAGTGCGGCAGGCACGTGCGGCGCCGAAATCGACCGCAGCATGCTGCGGCAGCGCCGCACTACCGCTCTGCCGCAACTCGAGAACAATCAATTGGAGCGACCACACAGTGCGGTGCTGCCGCAGTTTGCTGAAATGTTTGACGCGATAATTTCATACAATGTGTGCAAGAATATCCTGTTCTGTGGGAGAAATCGAATAAGGATTACAAGGACAAACACTGCAAAGCAAGACAATGGGATTGTTTTGGGAGAGCTATGTTTGAGAATTGGGACGAGAAGATTGGAACTGAAGGAAGGGGTACAAGGTAAGAAAAAACTTAAATGTTGTATGTTATAATTTACAATAAAATTGTTTTCCGCCCTTATTCACTTTAATGCCGTAGACAACTTAACTAATGTAACACAAATATTTTATTACTAAAATTAATAATGTCATTTTGTACATTGTTGCCGATTTCGTAGGTCAATTGTGTTTGTTTCATAAAAGAACTCAATTTATTGTTTATGAAGTGACATCCCAATCCAACTTCAGTATGCAACATGTCTAACAATACAGCTTTGTCAAAAGCTAGTCTACCACATGTGATGGCTTTGAAAAGGCACAGCACCAACGCCCATAAAGTAGTCGGCAAAAATGTCCCGCACTTCACTTCCAGTAGCTCGTTCAGCTGGTCCGAAATCGTTGACATCCATGAAAACGTCTCTACATCGTCGTAGTTTATGCCGTCCCGTTTGCGAACAAAATTGTGTAGTATGCAGGCTGCGTTGATAATAATGTCAATAAAATCCGGACCAACAAGAATTGGGGTGTGAAACATACGCCACTTGTTGGCCAGTATCACAAACGCACACTCAACAGAACGCCTGCACCTGGAGAGTCTGTAATTAAAAATTCTTCTGGGTGGCGTTATACCACGAGCTGAGCTGGAAATGTCCTTAGGAGATTTGTATGCTATTTGAAAGCTTCGTCTCCAACAATTACATAAGGCTGGAGGTTTTCGTCTGTACCTGGTAAACACCTAGGCGCTGGCAAATTTAATGTTCCTGAGCATAGTTTCATTCCAAAAGGACTGTCCCGAAACACTGATGAATCGCCTTCCTTTCCGTAGGCACCTACATCAATCGCCATGAAACGTAGATTAGCGTCTACAACAGCCATCAACACGACAGAAAAAAAAATCCTTGTAGTTATGGCATAGAGAGCCAGCATTTTTTGGGTTCATACACCTGATGTGCTTGCCATCTGCCGCGCCACAACAATTCGGAAAGTTGGTTTTATTATAAAAGTTCTCTGAAATTTGTAACCAAGTTTCTTTATTCGGTTCAGGCACTTCCAATTCTTGCAGGCATGACCAAATAACCTGGCATGTTTCACGTACAATTTTTGCAATTGTGCTTTTCGCAATATATAATTCATATTGGAAGGCCGCGAAATTAGTCCCAAGTACCTACAACACACACACATAAAGATTAGTCGCTCAACATATAATAAAATTTAATATGTAAATTGTTGACGTCCTAGATTTATTTTACCTTGTCGCTAAATTCTAAGTACAGATTGAAAATGATTTCATTATGCATATATGTATGTATGTATATAAGGAAAATGTGTTGCCAACTATATGGTCACCTCTGTTAAATCTTTGTTTATCGTTTTCAGTTGAAGAAATGAAGAAGAAATAGCGGAATATCAGAGACAATTATTCAAAGTTCATAAGTTAAAAGAAGAGTGGGGATTCAGCAAAAAAAAAAAATATATATATATACGTCTACGCAGATGCTCTTGCATTCCTGTTGCACACTGTTCAAAAAGGTCTGTTCAATGGAGTGTTGCTTTCTAATAAACTGGGAAACATACAACCATTACACATTCAGATTTTCAATAATATAAAGAGAATGACATACAACACGCCATGACATCATTAAAACTAAGTTTAAAAAACTGAAAATATTCTTTCCACGGGGTTTTCCTTGCGCTGTCTAGCCTCTTCTAGCGAAAGGCGGAGAAGGGGGGGGGGGGCTTCATGTTTTCCGGTTTTTCAAGACCAATGTCACCACTATTATTATGGGCAAAAACCACCCCTATGAAGGTACAGTAGGATTTAAAACAGTTAAATGTAACTTTGCGAAGTGTTTCTTTGTAGACCATTTTGCTATTCCAATATACCCAAGCTATGATGAAAAATCGCCTGACGAAAGGGACGAGGATGCAGAAGGTTCAGCACGTGTCCCAAAACGCCAAACTTCGTTGAAGGACACGCCCGTTAATAAACTTTCTGTATTTCAGTCGAAACTTCTGGAAAAACTGGATTGCCAGAAAGCTGTTGAAGAGGATGCTGACAGGATATTATTACTGTCTGTACTTCCTGATTTTAAATAACTTTCCGCAGACGGAAAGTTAGATTTTCGCTTACTAACCTGAACTTTTTTAGGGACCTGAGGCGCAAGAAATCAACTCAGTCTCAATATCCTTATCAACTTGCGACACCCTTTACAAGTCAACTCGTAGGATATAAGTTTCCTACACCTGCGCAATATTACCATCCATCCACGTTCAGGCCTTTCTTGTCACAAACTCCAACACCTACCCAAAACCCTACTGTTTTTACACATCATTCATCGCCACAAGGACATTCAACTCAAAACGTTTCAGGCTGCTCCAATGACGGTGGTTCATATTAAATACCGATTGTATGTAATATCGGTAGTTCACGACGAAAGTAACATTCTGAGATAATCATTTTATCTGCACATGCTTTAAATAAAAAATAGTTGCCTTACTTCATTAGCAGGCGAAAATTAATTATTATGTAAGTAATAGTTGTGTGTGTTGTACAACAATCCTGAAATAAAATCAAAGCCTGATCGTCAAAATGTTACGTTTATCGTGAACGACCTATAAAACAACTGCCTTTATTGTACTATATGTTATTGGTTCATGACCTCTATATATCGGCCTACATTTTTTTTCTTTTCTTAAATTATGCATGTAAAAATTTCTAGTGTGCGTAATATTTTGATGAATGTAGCCTACATTTGTAACTTGTGTGTTGCTACCCATATATTAAAATAGGTATTGTTAAACTTACCTTAAGGTGATTGTCAATCTTTCCTCTGCACTAATAGCACATCTCCAGTATGTGTCTTGTTTCGTAACGTAAGGCCGCACAAGTTCTAACAACTTATCGAACGAAGAAATCGGCAACCGATAATACTGAAAAAATTTGGGCTTGAATTTCCGTATATTAATAAACAAAAGTTTGAAAATCTTTCACATGCCTCGCGATCTATATGAAAGGGAAGCACCCAATGTCTTCTTTTCATTGGCTATTTACGAAGACCGGCACCTTCTTATGCACATATACGTATTGCAGTTTTGATAACATCGCTCTTATTCACACCATGAGATACAGTTTTCGATGTTCGGCACTCGGTAGCTCAATAGTGAATGAAGACAGGGATCGGCATTTCTGCAGTTCTGCCACACAGTGTAGTCCAGGAGCAGATGTGCGGCAGAAACGCAGCGGCGAAAACGCAATGTGTGGTCCTAGCCTAAGTGTTTGAGGTACGGAAACAGGGAAGGCGATAAGTCGAGTATAACACGTCCGTCAAACACCTCATCGCCTCTAGGCACGAAGGACTAAACTAGCGCGCAGTGTCTTCGTAGAACGTGTTTTCGACAGGACTTGAAGCAATGACCCTGTTGCTTTATTGTGGAAAGTATGAGGCAAAAGTCCAATGCAGGTTTCAAGGTGATTTTGTTTTACGATTACGGTTGATATTTTCTCAGCTACAGCAAAGTGAAAAAGTGATTTTTTTCTTTGCAGTTTTGAGAGCTTGGTAATCGTGTTTTTAATTAGTTAACGGGATTTCTTAAAACCATTGAGATGCAGTTTGAATAGTGTTTTTTTTTTCGTAATTAAACCCTTTGGAAAAAATTTTAATAGTTATAAATGAAAAAATCTTTCCGTACCACGCCACAGCAGAGCTCACTTGCCAGATTCACTAACTCTTAAGGCGCCTCCCTAGATAGACTGCGTTTGTGTGAGGCAGAAGCGGTAAGAGTGACACTAACCGACGTATATAATACATTATCACCTCTCCGCGCAAGCTACTCAGATGACGTGCAGTGCTTTACTATCATCCATTTTCCCATAGGACTTTAAGCGTTGATCACATTATTTTTTATTTATGGACAGCGTAGTTCCAAGTCTAACGCTTGTTTCTATAGTTACGTTTTTCGAATCCGATTCTTAATTCTCCAGATACTACCGTCTAAAAAGAAAAAAAAAACATTTTTGGCAGTATTTAGGGGTAGTAAAATAATGTTTCTAGTAAAGCTGCCGAATTTTTAAATCTATAGCGCCATAGTTTGAAGTGTGTGTTCTTTTCGTAGATAGACAGGTATAATGTGCGTTAAAGTTTCGTTAAAAAGAGAATACCCGTAACTTGTTACAATGCCTAGTAAGGGCAAGTAGGGTAGCCCCTTAAGGGTGTTCAAGTGCGATAAATTTTATGAAATATTGTTAGTTTCGTAGACGATACTTGTGGGTACATTTTTCTCTTACGAAACAATTTTAGCTCTCATAGTTTTCTCATAACGGGGTATCAAAATAAAAATATGCTTATTACACTGCCATGCAAATAGTGAAAACCAACTGACCTACTGAAACAAAATAATTCACTGTGCACTTACATCCCATGAACTATGCAATAAAACATTTTTAAAAACCCACAACGTAATATTTTGAATTTAAAGTATCGCAAAAGTACATAAAAAAGTTTCTAATTCAGTAATTAAAAAAAAATAGTTCGCAGGATTTTTTCAAATGTTTTATTACGTAGCCAATGGTATGTTATTTCACTGTGACTTAGTCAATTGGTTTTTACTATTTGCATGGCAGCAGAACAATCAAATTTTGACTTTGACGCACCGTAATGAGAAAACTACGCCAGCTAAAATTGTGCACTCACAAGTATCTTCTTCAAAACTAACACTATGCCAGGTAAATATAAAATAATGACTTTATCGCACTTGAACAGCCTTAAAGTGCGTAAAGTAGTGAGTGTAGTGAAGTTGTAGTGAGGATGTTCGCGAACAGGGCATGGCAGGTGAGGGTCGACACGGGAGGTATCCCTGGAGGCTAGGAGGCCGTTGTTTTATTTGCGTGGCGCGGGAATGCAGTCTTCGGCCTGGACCACCTGACTGACACACTGAGCGGGAGGCTGGACTGGCCCTGGGCTCGCCGGCCCGCTATGTCGCCATCTGGTCACATCCCTCGTCTTCGTCTTACCACTGTTTTATTTGTATTCTTTCGGCTTTAGTGGCCGCTGTGGTCAGACCACTCGCCTCCCACCGTGAGTGAACGATTTTGGTTAGCGCTGGTGACATGACGTGAGTATGGATCAGTGCCGGAATGAAATGGCGGGGGAAACGAGAGATCCCCGAGAAAACTTGCGAAAATCTGGAGACCGAACTCTTGATGGGTCCACGGCAGCCGAATGGTCATATCACTCGCCTCTTCTTAAGGCGATTCTGGTCGGCTGCCAGCGAGGTCGGTCTCCGGATTTTCGCAATCGTACCGGACTGGTCGGCTTGTTTTCTCGGGTATCTTCCGTTTCCATCGCCCTTATCATTCCGGTGCCTTTCCATCGGAGGACCTCATTCTACGTCATCCTCCATGCCTAGTGGTTCCCAGTAGTAGGCAGGGGCATCATTTAGGAGGGGGCAGGGGAGGGGAGCAAATGCTCCCCCCCCCCCTGGATTTAGAAATTTAAGTGTATAAAATCGTTTTTGTTATTTTGTTATTTAAATAATTCTAACTTAAGAACGTAAAACTAAAGTTTTATTATTAACGGTTCTAAATTATACATGCTTAATTAATAAAAAAGATGCAACAAGGTCACTGTCGCCGAAAAAAAATTCTCTCACACCCCCCCCCCCTCCCCAAGAAAAACCTGAAATGACGCCGCTGGTAGTAGGTCAGCATTCCGAGGTGCGATACCTTGGCCCACGGATCTCCTTCCCATAGTGTAGTAGTAAGCCGACGAGTTTTCTCATGGTACTCTCGCTCTTCCGTACAGTATGTTCGTAAACAGGTTTTTTCTAAGAAAATATTCCACGTGTGTCCCTTGTGCCAACGTACGAAAAGAAAACAAACTTTAGACAAGGTCGGAACCTCATTGTTAAGTCGCCACGCTCATTCAAAACCCTGTTTCTAAGCCCTCCAACATAGCTAAAAACGGCCTTTTCAGAATGTCGTACTTCAAAATGTACTAACCGGATGTATGTAATAGTCAGATTGCGACCTGCACTGAATTTTGTTTCAGACATTGCACCAATAAAATGATATGGTCACAGCTTAATGTTCCATAGTAAAAACGGTTAGGCGGGAACCTTGCGCGCTAGTTCAGCGCTTGGCTCGTTGAGGCGATGCGGAATTTGATGCGCGCTTTAAGGTCGGCCTTACTGCTCCGTCGCTTTTGAGCTTCTCACGCGCGGGTAGGCGGTGGACTTAATACCATGCCATTTCTCAGGGAATAGATACTTGTTGATGTGCGATACCCTTCCTCTCGGGGTCACCCAGGGTGGATACAGACCCGTAAGGAGGGGGGGGGGGTAATAGGGGCCGTGGCCTTGTGCTGCTTACGCGCACAGTTTACTGGGTTCCAATCTGATGTCTTCTGCAGAGTGTCTGTGTACGTTTCCTATGCATCAGTGTTGTTTGGCTGCAGTTCACCAAGTTACCGAGAGTTTTGTGCGTCTTTGACGCTGCAATCAGGGCGGTCGGGCTCAAACTCCGCCCACTTTTTCCAGTGTTTACATTATAAAGTAAATAAAGATTGCTGGAGCCATGCTTTAGGATTGTGAGCGAAGGAAGTATTTCATAAATGGATAGAAAAATACGTTTTGATAAATTGTTTACCTTCATAACGTAAACACTGGAAACAAAGTGGGCGGGAAGGGGGCGGAGTTTGAGCCCGACCGCCCTGATTACAGCGCCAAAGGCGCACAACACTCTCGGTAACTTGGTGAACTACAGCCAAACAACAAAGGGGTCAAGCAAAATACATTGGTAGATACGCGAGTGTCCAGACCTGTACTTCTACGACCGTGCATGGGACAAAGTCGTGTAAAATATCAAACTATAAGAAACAAATATTTGGGCATTTGAACACCTTAAAGTGCAGGGTAGGGTACATTTTACATTTAAAAGAGACAGTTACCAATTAAAAGCACATTTAAAAAGAAGAATCGTGACAAGGAAGTGCCATAGGACAACGCATTCGCCATTTTAATAGTCCGCTATGTTTCTCACGTGCAGTGGCTCGGATTCAGATTCGCCAAGGAAGAAGGTCGCATCTCCGGGCCACGGGAGGATCGTCAGGGTCTGTGGGTGGAGGGGAGGGTGGTAGGAAGAGAGCAGGGAGGAGTTTACGTTTGCTTAGAGCAACGGCCGTCGAAATCCTGTGTATTTGCAACTGTGTCGACGGGAACGTAACCATACTGTCCGGCATCATGCTAACGGTGAGGTCTAAGGTGTCCAAAGGATCACCCATCATAGAGTAGAACAAGTAATTATTTAAACAGCTGCTCCTCTCCTATCTAAATTATGTAGTACAACCGCGTAGTATTTTGTAACTAACTTATGTAGAGTAAAGTCACCATAATCAAACTAACATAATTCATTTAACCGTAACCCTAACCTTTAACTCAACCACATTACTAGTTTCAGTTTAATGTGCCTACCTCTGGCTACAGCCACCCAACACTATAAATTATATGTAAAACCTACTAAAATAACTGTTTTACAACAATACGTGGAAATAATTTTATAATTATAATTATTGTTATTCTGGTCAGTGAACTGTGCAACAGAAATGGTTATCACAAAAAAAAATTAATATATCGCAATCCCCGAAACGTTGCATTTTTTCGTTGGTTTTAACTTGTATTGATTCGTCTACTGTCTTTTGTTTGTGGGCCACTGTTCACTGTTTTTTGTCTATTTCCATCTTTTTTCATATTGGGAATCTGGTTCTATATTTCTGTCTATATTTTGTGTCTGGGTGTTGTGTCGATATTCGACTGAATTCTGTCTCTAGAATTTTTTGTTGTGTGATATAATAATTTAAAAAAAACTGACAGAATTCCTCTGGGATTGTTTATTTTTTTATTTTTTTGTGTGTGTGTTTTATATTTGTTTTTTCTTGTTCATTTTCGTACTTTGTCATTCAACACAGGTTTGATCAGCAAAACATGAGCGTTGGCGTATGTCCACAAACCAGTAAATTCCCCTGAAACTGAGGAACTAACCAACCTGACTATAATTCGCGAGGCCTCAAAATTGTTTCTTATCATGTCACACCAGATTTTTTACTTCAGTGGTTTTGGAAAACAAATGAAGATAGAGACATATTTGATCAGCTGTAGTGCTTCTTCTGCAACTTACTACTGCTGCGGTTCTGCGCTGTGACGCAGTATTACCATCTCATTATTGCGTATGTGGGATGTGCTGTTTATACACGTGTTGAATCCGTAGAAACCAAAAATGTTGTTGGTGTAAAGTTATGTTCTTTGAAACAATTCAAGCAGTTTCAACCACCTTCCAATGAAGAAGAAAAACGTATTAGAATCTCATCATTTTCCTGCACCTGGAATCGCGTTTAGAATACTGTGTGTTAGCGTGTACCGTACAAGATATAGACAAGCTATGAATGATTACACTTACTTAAGAGGAGTCCTTCGCGGTGTCAAATTTCTACCTTTGACGCGTGGGAACAGCGTAGCGATAAGAGCCGGTGTCCCACGCTTGACGAGAAGCATATCGCCTCTGTTCGCAGCGCCAAACTGGCGTGCAAGGTTTCCGCTGTAGTCTTTTTACTATGGGACTTTAAGCGGTGGCCCCAATATTTTATTTTGGAATAGTTTGAAGTAAAGCCCAACGCATGCCTCTCGTTTTGCACTTTACGAATTCAGGTAACATTCTCGGAGTTACAGCAGTCTAAAAAACCCGATTTTAGCCATTTTGAGAGGCCCGAAAATCATGTTTCTAACAAGCGTACTGCATTTTTGAAAAACTAGAAGCGTAGTTTCAAGTGTGTGTTCTTTTCGTAGGTAAACATAATATGAATAAGTTAAGTAGTTTCGCGTAAAAATGTATACGCGTGACACGCTGCAACGCCGTCCATGCGCCAGTCGAGGACTTCTCTTAATACTCCGCTTTTTTCGCATGCCAGTCGACGTGGTCAAATTAAATGTTGCAGTACAGTTTATTAAGAGGCGTGGTGGGTACCTGGCGCATGGGCAATGTTTTAGCGTGCCGCCCGACTACTTTCTTTTACACGAAACCGCTTAAATTATTCCTATCGCGGTTAGCTACTAAAAGAACACACGTTTGAATCTACTCTTCTCACTTTTCACAAATTCAGCACTCTTGTTAGAAACATGATTTTGAGGCCTCTCTCAAAATGGCTAAAAATGGCTTTTTAAAGGCTTCTGTAGCTCCGGAAATACGACCTGAATTCGAGTGCAAAACGAGACGCGTGCATTGGCCATTACTTCAAATTGTCCAAATATACAATTATAGGGTCACCGCTCAAAGTCCCATAGGAAAAAGAGTTCTACGAAAACATTGCACGCCGGTTTAGCGCGCTGCGAATAAAGGCGATATGCTTCCCGCCGAGCATGGTACTCCGGCTCTAATCGCTCCGCTGTTTCCACTAGTCGAACGTGGAAAAATGAAACCGATACACACTACTCTTAATTCCTCTAAACAATATTCACGTTTTCGGAAATGCAATGGGAAAAGTTGTTTGGAAGTTGAAAAATTAAACAAATGAAGGAGAAGTAAGTAAGCGATATCGGGTGGCAGTCAATTACAAAGTCTAGCGCATACTTTTTAAGGCCTCGCTCTTTAGTTTTGCTGTGGTGTTTCGAAAATATTTTAAACGCAAATTAATACATATATCAATAAATTCCTTCTTGTAGTTTTAACACTTCTATATCATAGTTAAGAGATGGTGGTATATCGAGAAAATATTTTGTGCCAACATACACTTGAAAACACTGTGATTTCTCGCTACAAGTATGATTCGGTGATATACTTCTGACACAACGCAGCTATCTGCAGACCAATAATTGCCATCAGATATTACAATATCGGGATTCTTATTGGCTCAGTCAAATAGGGTAACAGTTCCAAGTACATGCTAAAGCCAGTAATCTCCTGGTAAGCTGAAAGCAAACAGTCAAGTTTCCCCGCGATAAACCATCATCTCTAACCATAGTGTGTATCTGAATTTTTCTGTTGTAATACACCAAACGAATTTTTGGATTTTTTCCCCTGAAATATCACATATTTTTTTATTGAAAATAGTACACAATGAAGCAAAAAAATTTTTGCTAGCAAACGGCTCGTTATTTAAAAATAACGCGCTTCTAAAATTGTGTATCGTATGACTGTAAACAGACTCAAATTTTTTCAAAGCATTTTGTTAAAAAATGTTAGAGTTATTTGCAATTGTATGAAATAAATTAAACATCATGGCCTTAAATGGCACTGAGATAATGAGCCAGATACATTCCTCTATTCCCGAGCCGTGTTTGTATTGGCTGGGTGCTCTGGGCACACAAGCGATAAAATGTCAATTCCTTCACGTCTACACGTCACGGATACGCGGGTTACACGGCACGTACTGACGTCGGACGTGCACAGCATCCAGGATTTCATGCCTGGATCCTCTCTTGCTCTTCTAGTAGTTTTTTTATCGGCTCTCTAGAGTGGAGTCCCCCACAGAGCGCTACTTGAGGTCAGAAGACTTCTTTAGTGAATATTAACATTTACCAGTGCACAATATAAGTTACGTTTTAAAAAACATTTCTATAGGACACAGTGCCTTGAAAAACGAGCAATATAACAGCTGCCGATATCCACAAAATGTAATTTTTACAATTGTAATTTATAATATTTTACGTGTAATTAACCAGCGACCATTGCGGCGAACATCTCAACTTGATGTTTCGGAGACCTATTTTAAATGTGCTTATTGAAATGTTACTTTGCAATATTTTTAAAATGTTTCTGCAATGTTTGCTGCGAAATATATAATTGCTCATTGGTAAAAGTCTCACATAAATGTTTCTGAGACATATCTGAAACATTTGGATTGAAATGTTACATTGTAATATTTCTGAAATATCTCTGAAACATTGGAATAAAATGTTATGTATAAGACATTGTAAAGTTTCAAAAACGTTTCTGAAACATAACTGAAACATTGTGTGCTGTATGGGAGTAGTCCCAGGCATATCTAGCATGTGGACGTTCCACTAACTATTGCAAATGGACTTTCACGTCCCGAGAGTATTATGACAAGAGATTTTTTTTAAGGGTGAGTGTTAGACAATTATGTTGTATTTTCAGTTTTTGAGCCATAACATTTATTCAATTCGTATTATCAAAATTTTATCTTCGACAAAAAACATAGGATATATTCTTGGTAAAGTGCTTGATATAAATAATATATGGAATTAGAATTTATTTGTTTGTATAGACATACGCCATTGCTCATGTTTTGCTGATCAAACCTGTGTTGAATGACGAAGTTCGAAAAAGAACAAAAAAAAAATACAAATATAAAACACACAAAAATAGAAAAAAAAAAGCAATCCCAGAGAAATTCTGACAGTTTTTTTTTTTTTCAAAATATATGTTATATTAGAAACAAAGAATTCTAGAGATAGAATTCAGTCGTATATCGTTCGTTTTCGCACTTTGTAATTCAACACAGGTTAGATAAGCAAAACATGAGCAATGGCGTATGTCTAGAGACACTGGAAAATCGCGAAAACGTTAAAAATAGTCTCCAATAAATTGTATTATATTAACCGCGACACGTGTGAACAGTTTTGGGACAAATCACACACGTTGTGTGTATATCTAAGCTGTTCAGTTCTAACTGGGCCTGATGTAGAGAGAGAAAATGCTACAAATAAACGACAGCCAATGTTGATACAAAACATTCAGTGTTATATACGTCACGTTGGAGCCTAGCAAACAGTTAACTATTCCCGCGATTTTCCAGTGTCTGTACGTATGTCCACAAACCAATAAATTATAATTGTAAACCCCAATTGCAACAAACGTTTAAAAATCTCAATTTATGGAATCATTCATCAATTTGTAATGCAGAATCATTGTAAGAGATTCCTTGGAAGCTAACCTATAGCACTTATTATTTATTTCGAGCAGTTTACCAAGAATATATTCTATGCTTTGTCGAAGAGAAAATTTTGATAATACGATTAGAATAAATGTTGTGGCTCAAAAACTGAAAATACAATAAAAATTGTCTAACACTCCCCTTTAAACTGCAACAAAAATAACTGAATGACTTGTGCCCTGGTCAGAGTTAGAACTGATCGCCGACTGACGCGGCATCTAGTGAATAAAGAAAGAAGCTTATGCAGAAGACTATTTCAAAGTCCAATAATTGTTCGACTCACAAAATATCAAGGGTATCCAGTTATATATTTCTGACATTATGTCTTAATTCTTGTAAATTCTTAAATTTAAATATTAAGTTCTTTAGTAAAGTAGGCCACTGGTTAGACAAGCACAAATCTTGAACAAAATCGGTACATTTGTTCGCCAGATGGTGCTTGTATTCCTTAGGAAATGGAAAGTAATAGATATGTGTGTGCCATGTCAGTTAGCGCAGGTTATAAGACCTAAGTCCTAAGTAAAGAGCTAGTAGTTACTGAACAACGTAGACTACAACTTTAAAACTATTAAATATCGATTAACACCAAAACACAAAATTTCACGCGACACTTGTGTCAATTTGGTTGGCAGCCTGTAATAAAGTAATTTGTTGAAGAATGTTTAAAGTAAAATCAGAACAAATTCTTACTATTATTTACGTCGTCAGTGCATATAACATTATACTAGTATTGAGAACTACTCGTGCTATGTACGAAAGAAATAGTCTATAGAAAATAAAATCTTCCGTAAGTGTTAAGAAAAGACGAGTTTTAAGAGAGAGAACATACGCGTACACAACGAGTAGAGATGATGGTTTATCGGGGGAAAACTCGACGGTTTACTGGGTTTCAACGCACGTTCAGCTTATGAAAATTTTACTGGGTTTTGCTTGTGCGTGGGGCTGTTGCCCTAGTTGACTAAGCCAATTAGAATCACGCTATTGTAATATTTGATGCCTATTATTGGTTTTCAGACAGCTACGTTATGTCAGACGTAAATAGGCTAATCATGATATCATACATGTCACAATAAAATACAGTGACTTCAAGGGTATGTTCATAAAAACATTTTTCACGATATACCATCCTTAGAGGTGATGGTTTTTCGCGGGAAAACTTGACTGTTTGCTGGGTTTCAGCTTATGAAAAGATTACTGGCTTTTACATGTTCGTAGAACTATTACCCTATTTAACTGAACAATAATAATTCCGCTATTTTAATATTTGATGCCTGTTATTGGCCTGCAGAGAGCTACATTGTGGCAGACTACACCAGGTAACCATACATGTCACAAGAAACTACAGTGTTTTCAAGGGTATGTTGGCAAAAAACATTTTTCGCGATTTTCCATCATCTCTGACGATGAGACAAATTACGTAGAGGAAGGTGATATCATGAGGTGTTTATTTAAGAGAAAGTTATCTAATAGGGCCTACAGGATATATTTAGAACACGTGCAGTTAGTAGACGTTCCCTGCAACGTATTTGAAGCGCAGGTAGACAGTCGCCGACAGGTAGCCTGCACGTTTGTTTAGTGACTAGCACGTAGTGGTGATGTGGCTCTTGGTACACGTGTCAAGCCGCCCTTATCACGGTGGTCAGGCTGCCGGTCGACGGAGCAGCGGAGTCAAAACTTGTTGCACGGGCTCTACGCGCGCTCGGCAAGTCAGCCGGGAAGAGTCCCCCCTGGCTATTGCGCAACGCCGGTACCGTTAACTGTAATGTATTTTGCCTTCTTCGGCGGCGCTTCACTTTACACTCGTACGAAAAATCTGCGTGCTTCTTCCCCTTCCCTCCTCTCAACGCGTCTCTTCGAGCCGTCCAAGGCACTTGTTTACAATCCCTTCGTCATACCGGAATTACATAGTCGCGACAGAAGCTTCACGACGGTCGCAAAGCGACGCAAAATTATCGTTATTGCGAACACTAATTTCGCTGCCGCGCGATAAATACTAAAAAAAAGTACATGTAAATAGTTTATTACCACTACATACTACCCTCTAGTACGACAGCCGCAACTGTTTGTAGTATTTCATTTTTTTTTTTGTTTAATAGTAAAACATTTTAAATACTGCTTGACAAACCTAAGCGTAGCCCCGGGTAGAGGAGGTAAGAGCGGTAGTGTTTCGAGGTCGCCATGTGAAGTCAGTGGAGGGGAATGTCTTTGGGTCCTCCCTCCGTGTACACTCTGATCATATTGTAAGCGACCATCTGTAGTAGGTCTAATAGGCCTGTGCAATGATATACCTTGTATAGGCCATTCGGGATAAAGTGAGCATTAAAAATGTAACATTTGAAAAATATCACCAGCCGTTACTGCATATAATTCAACATTAAACTATAGTTGCCTTAGTACTTGTATGGTTGGTAGCGAAGTTATGCAATATAGTTCTGTGTGTTTTCCTATTTAAATACAACAATATTGAAACAAAATCAACCGAAATAGACAAAACTGCATTTTTATATCATTAATAAAGTTTACTTAACTAAACTGTATCGATTCATACTGACTGCACAGTTTATCTTACACGCGCAAACAATAAGTGACGTGTCCAGAGATGTTAGACATTTCCCGTCGTTAGCCGTTACGCGCGGAGAGATACGAATTGGCTGAAATTAGAACTTTAACATGGCTTGGTCGAGTGCTCACTTTATTCCGAACCGCCTATAGATGCGCAGTGCGAAACGCTACGACCTAGACAGTAACTAACTAACTGGTTGTCACTTTTCAACTAACGAGACTGTACGCAGTGCTTATCGCGACGGCCAGGCTACTTGCTCGCTATTGGCTGGGAGACTGTAGTGGGTCGAAGGAGAGTAGGAGGGTGAGGTATGTCAGAGAGGGGGACGGCTGTAGTTCACATATTTTCAGAGGACACACTTATGTTTGTCGAGCAATATCCACTGGCATTCCTGAATATGGAAATAACGGTTATGATTTGCTCATCGTAAGCAACCAAAATCTCTTTTTTCAACTAAATAAATGCAACTCACAAGTTTTACCAACATTCGGGCGTAAAATTAAATTCCAACTCTAATGAAATGTAAATAATTTCTGTTTGGAATTCGCATCGCGGCCGCCATTTTTGTCAAGCTAACGCCACAGAAACCTCGGTGCTGATTGGCGGACATCTTTTGCTTTTCGTGTCGCTTCTGTCGAGCCATTGTGATTTTGACGTCATTAATATATTCTGTTCCATATACTTTCGCAAAAATTTGACAGCTGCTTACAGGCGATAACTGTTCATATTTTGTAATATGTGTCACAATACAAGACACATTTGAAATACGTATGGTGAAATGGACATTCCAGATCTAGTTTTGAACATTTTACCAAATGTGAACAGTTATTGTCTATAACTAGCTTTAAAATTTAACAAAGTTTCACGATACTCAGTATACATATGCTGCGGCGTTTACCAAAGCAAGCATTCGGAAATTTCTGAGAGAATATTACATATTTACAGTGTGGACGTTTAATAAAAATTAATATGACATACGTGGTTTTGTCGCCTGCTATTAAGTGTTTCTGAATCATTTGATGAGAAATTTGTTCAGTTCTAAATTAGTTAATTCTCATATGCGCACCAACGGGCAACGAGACAAGTGTTTTTGCTAGCACCGAAGCAGCTGTTCTGTTAATGTACGGAGCGTCTATGTGTAAGCGGTAACACTATGTAGACAAGTATGGTGCAGCGACGGAATGAAGGGGTGGGGGAAACGGGAGGTCCCCGAGAAAACCCGCATCGTCCAGTACGATTCAGACCCGTCGGGAATCGAACCCGGATCGCCGATCGTGAGGCGAATGCTCTAGCTACTGTTTCGTTAAGGGCATAACCTTGCCTTGGGCACAGGCGTATTGCGTTACGGAGTCTGTCGTTAGTAATGTTTTCTGAACAGCTTGTACACTGTCCATGGCTTTTGTATTTTATATTCTTGTTTTACCAATTAGGATTGTATTTTTACCAGTTACAGCAGTCTGAAAAAAAACATTTTTTTTTGTTGGAGGGGGGGGGGTGTGGGATGGGGGACTAAAGCCACTCTATAAATTGCGACACTTTGACGCGTGACTGTAATTAAATTTGTATTTACAAAAAATGTATTTAAGTTCAAAATTATCGGCATTGAACTTTATTATTTGTTTCAGAGCTTGGAGCTGTTCTATGTGCCGTAAAATAGGGTGTGTTGGATGCTGCAAGAACGCGAAATTGCAATACAACTCGGTTCCGTGATATGCATAGAGGTGTTGGAGTTCTTTATGGGAGTGCAAATGTCTCCTTTAGTGTTTGCCTTGTTGCAAGTGCGCGGCTCGAGAACCACAAAATGTGTTGAGGCAAGCAGGTACTAAATTATCGTGAAATTTACGACGCATCTCTGCGCTATTGAAATACACCTTCATTCCCTTCGCGTAGCACCATAGCACAGTCCACGGACAGTTTTCTAGTTTTTGACATGTACCTCCCTGGAAAAATGTCGACCGTAAAATGTCAACGTCTGTTTACATGCGAGTGTCTTTCTTGTAAATGTACGGGAGAGTCAGACGCTGATCCAGGGAGGTGGGACTAGGGGGAACAGCAACCACCCCTTTTTTGACCTTATATTTTAGTTTATCTGTAAAACATTACACATTTTAAAAGTGGCAGTTCCCAAAATAGCATCATTTTGCACTTGAAAAATAATCTCCGGAAGAGCCCCACCCCCCTTCCCCCCGGACAACCCAGTCTTTGAATCTAGGTGTGGACACAACTAATTTTTAGGAATGGTCCGAACCCCCCAAAACCTAGAGCTGGATTCGCCCCTTGTGAGAATCAAAAGTGTACAAGGAAGTGTACACTCCCAAGAATGCTAGCTAGTGTGCTGCCAAATTGAGTGATATGTAGGTACACACTGCAGTCTCCAAAACGTCGTAATTTTTTTGTCGCATAGAGACCATTGTGTTCGTCCGTGTTTTCATTGCTTCACTGTCCACAGTTACTGAGTTATTTGTGTTCACGTCGTCTACGTCCAGTTTTTTTTTGTTGTTAGTTTTGTTTTGTATGTTTGTCGTAATTTTTTGTCTGTTGTTTCGAACATGCTGACGGAATTCCTTTTATGGAATAATCTGAGATATTTATTTTTTTCCTTGGTTTGAGTTTGGTGCCTGGGGACTCGTTTATGTTCATTTATTTCTTTGTAACTCATTGACTGAATTCCTCGTGGAATGGTATATGTTTACCTATGTTTGCCAGTTTCAAACAAAGACGTTTTGTTTGTTAACTTGTTTGTTTGTGTGTATTATGGTTTTCTGTGACACACCATTTGCTGCAGTGGTGTATGTCCACAATACTTCTTTGGTTTGTGACTCGCCCCAATTGCGAGAATAGTTTTAAAAAATAACATTCTATTAGGATATGTTATGGTCTATGTTAACGTTGTTCAAAACATGATTCCACACTAATCTGTAGCAGAATTAACCTTGGTTTGGTCAATATGATTACCGTGCAGATTACGGTACGAGGGATATAAATATGGCATGTAATTATGGCACAGTCTGGCAACATTGAGAGAGGTCAAGAGGGAAGAGTTCAATATCAGTTGCCGGGTCATCTTCGCCAGGACTGCCGCCGAGGTTCCCAAGGGAAACATGACTGTGGTAACAGGAGAGGTGGTGGAGAAGTGTGTGTGTGTGTGTGTGTGTGTGTGTGCGTGCGCGCGCATGTGTGTGTCCGCCCGCTGCGTTATCTCGTTCCCAAATGTCCGGGGTCACAACCCGGATAGCCGGCCACCTGACCCCCCCCCCTCCTCCACAACGAAAGGTCACCTGTAAATCAGGCTGACCGAAGAATTCACAACTCTTTCCTGCCTAAGGTCAAAGGTCACACCCCTGCGCCACGGACACGCGTCAACATGGCAGGGGTGGACAAACTTCGGTCCCCTTTTTTTCCAGTTGGAGAATCACAGATTTGTAGGGGGATACTTGATCTCAAAAACTGCGAAACCGATTTAATATAAACGTGGAATGCTTGATTGAAAACCCGGTGTGTTTTAATATTCTCCGTTTTATATCCTCTTGTCTTCTGTTTGGGGAGGGTGGGATGTAGTGCGTCATAAATATTATCGTTGCATGAAATTTCTCAGACACTGTTTGAGTAGAGCATGCAATTATTTTCATAGGAACAGCTTCGTGTATTTAAATTTGAGGCATCTGCAAGTTACTTAATTTAATCGATATAAACCAACATTTTCAGTTGTCAATCATCAGTTCGTATGCTATTCGGATGTTGTTAATTGACAAGCTGTGTTATATAGTTTTGAATGAATTTACTTTTTCCAAAGTACCAAAATATGCATGAAAACTTAACTGCTGCAGTAAAGTTTAAACATTAAACAAAATTTATAATGCAATCCATATACTTAATTTTAATTGATAAAATCACATTTTTAAATGAATTGTATACTCATTTTATATGCCAAATTACAAAAAAAAAAGTAACGTACAGTATTTAACGTTAAATATTTGGTCCAAATTACATTACAAATAATGTTACATAGTCACTAAATTACTTACTCGGCAACGACTAGAAAAATATTTATTGCTATAGGCAAAAATTAACTATGGAAAATCAGTTTAATTATTGAAGTTAAAAAAACCTTGCAACAGGTGGTTCAAGAACTGGAAAAATAAATTGTATATATGTTTAAAAACAGTTTTGATACGATAGACTGATTAGTCGTTTGGCATCTATAAAATTTATTTATTTGCTGATTGTGTAACTGATTCAAGGCGAGATGAACCCTATTCGACGTGTTTAATAGAATTCTTACGTAAAATTTGCAGCTATATCAGATTTTATCTAAATTATTATGTTGATTTAAGGCAGCTCTATTGTCTTTAAGGTTTTTTTTCTACATGCTCTATTAACTCTACGGGAAAATATGCGAATTTATTGTTTCTAGCTAATGTGTATGTAGAAGAAATTTCTGACTTCTAAATTTTGAATTAGAATCAAAATGGCATCTGACCTTGCTGAAGTAGCCCTAATCAGGTGATATACATACTGTAATTATATTGAGCAACTGTAATCTCTGCCACTGTAGTGACATCTAAGACGCAACTACGGTAAAGGAAAAATTAATTACTACTCTCTCATTTCTTGTCTTTTTACTTCAGTCGTTGTTTCGTCCATTCCGATAGGTAATTTTTGATAATTAATGCAGTGTGTTTTTTAAATACTTAATAAGACACAATTGGTTAATTTTATGGCTCATTTTATAACGGGATAACACCAAAAACAGGACAGTGCATATATTAAGTGGGCTGTAATAAAACGATTTCTGCTGAATGTACATAATTCCTCAATATTTTTGTACCATATTAACAAATTAATAAATCTACAATGGGGGTGCCAAAAATAAAGTGGTATAAATACCACTTTATGTATGAAAAAAAAGTTCTTATCACAAAAAAAATTCTCTCGACACAAAAATTATATTAAGAAATAGAGCAAGCAGTCGTGTGCATTTTATAGAAATTAATTTTGAATGAGTAACTATAATATTGACAACAGTATGTCTATTTGTAAGCAATAGCGCCATGTCTCGGCATCTCAGTTTTTAATAATATTTGCCTACCCCGAATAAACTGTTACATAAATATCCACTGGAAGAGACAAAGTTTGCAAATCGCGTGTCGTGTTTTTAAATACCTAAACGGAGTTCGTTGTGATAAATTTATAACCTGTGGAAAGTTTCTGAAACGCGTTATTACTTAATATATGTGATGAGAGGAAAATAACAGTCTTGTGCGTGTAGCAGTGTACAGTACACTTCATAAAAGGGGACAATTTATAGAGCACATCGCACGGTTATGGCGCGGTTGACGCGGAGACCAGACCGCAAAAACAAACGAGCAAAACAGAGCTCTAAAGGAAAAGACAACACAGACAGTCCTCGTAACCGCAATAGTAGAAACGTTCCTTGGACGACGCTTCAACGAGGTGATAAAAACGACAGAACAAAAAACTGTAGTTTGAACAGCTGACTCGTCGAGAGTCGCTGAGCCAGTCTTCGTCTCCTGCGCTTGATCTCAACACTGCTTTACCCTCACGTCGCCGCCGATGTAACTGGATAATAACTAGAGCCAGTTATTTTTGGTGAAAAGAGTTCTGCAACAATTTGCTTCAGTGCCATATGTGAACATCTGTTTCTCTGCTTACGGTTAGTCACTGGAAGTTTGTACCTTTCGGCGTCTCGGGGTCCTAGCCGCAAATCATGGACGTGTGTTGTGGTAACATTGTTCTGGTTGGTGCAGTCAAATGAGCCACGCCTCTGCCATATTATATTCTGCCAATAACCACGAACCAGAGTTGCAGGTGTGCACGTAAGGCATTGAAATAAGTTGTTGCATAATTCTTTTCACCAAAAATCACTGGCTCTAATAATAATAACACATAAATCAATCACAGCAAATAATTACTATTTATTTTCTACTGGAAAAAATTTACTTACGAAGAAGTATAAAATACCGAGATGTTTACACACGTTGTTTAGTAGGACTTAGCGAGTTATTTCAGGGCAATACAACTATACTCTACGTCTCGAGTATTGTAGGAACGATAATTCTATCGACAGGCACAGAAATTACGTGGTAGACGGTGCCATTTAAATTGTTCCTAGCTGAATAAACCACTTAAAGGTTTTGTTTCTGTTTGGTTTATTTAAGTTACAATTGTAGTAGAAACCAGCTAAATACTGTCGGAACAATCGAGATGTCGGAACAATCATGATGTCGGAACAATCCAAATGTCGGAGTAATCCATATGTTGTCGGAGCATTTCAGATGTTGTCAGAACACTCCTGTTTTTGGAGCAATACAGATGTTGGAGCAATACATATATCGTTGGAGCAATCCATATGTTGTTGGAGCAATCCATATGTTGTTGGAGCAATCCATATGTTGTCGGAACAATCCATATGTTATCGGAACAATCCATATGTTATCGGAACAATCCAAATACTTTCAGATTAAATGTTGTTGAAGCTATTTGTATGGAAGAACAACATGTTCTGTAGAACAAACACTCTGTTCTTTAGTATGAACGAAGTGCTCTGCTGTAGAAATTATTATGTACAGTTACATACAAAATAGCAAACAACACAACCATAGTTACACTTGCATTGCTATCTATATTTAATGTCTCGTAGATCGTACAGGCGATTTCATATTATTGCTGTTCTTAGTGTCACACTACAGTAGTTCCTAAATCTTCCTCGTTTTAAGACTAGCGTATTCAGATTAATACGATTCTGAAAATCGATTGTAAACCAGGGAATAATTTGTTTATATATTTTTTTCTGTCACAATACTTTCTTACTTATCGAGTATTTGATTTCCAAAATCAGTAAAATAAAGTGCGTTTGTAATTATGTCCGTTTTGATGGATCTTTCGCCGATGAATGTGATCATTTCCGATCCGAAAGAAATGAGCTTGCGGCCACATTGAAGACAAGTTTCTTACCTGGTTCACATGAGCTGTGTTGCTCTGTCACTATGGGCCTACAGCCTGCCAGTGTGCATTGGAAGGGTTGAGGTAAGGTTAGTAGACTTTACGTTTCATTGTCGACAGCGAGGTTATTATGAGATGATGACACTCAACTTGACTCAAGGACAGTAACTTTGGGGATGGAATCTTCCATGTTTTATGTCAAAGAATCATTCCAGCATTCGCTTGTAGCGGTTTCGGAAAACCATGGAAAGCTGAACTAAGAGTGTCAGGAAGCGGAAATCTGTCCCGGATCCTCCCGAAAGCGAGTCCAACATATTACCTCGTTGTGTAAGGGTTTGTGTGGGCTTAGCGTCTCATATCCTCAAAACTCTTCCAATTCTGGCATTCGAGATAACTTAGAAAGAGGCTGCTGTTTCAGCTTCTCAGGGCCATGATGCTCTGGTTTAAATCAGGGTGATGTCATTAACATAAGGGGCCTCACTACCTGTGCTTGAAATGCGTTGCAGCGAGTTGCTACTATTCTTTTTCTGACGAAACTATTTAACGCGCAGTTATATTTGTTTACCTACGAAAAGAACACACACTTCAAACTATATCGCTACAGTTTCAAAATTTTGGCACGTTTATTATAAACGTCATTTTCGGGCCCCTCAAAATTGCCAAAAAAAAGTCCCATAGTAAAAAGTATAATAGCAAAGCACTGCGTGCCAACTGAGTGGCTTGCGCGGAGAGGCGATAATGTATTACATACGTCAGTCAACGGCAACCTTACTGATCCTGCCTCATACATACAAACCCAACCTGTTTAGGGAGGAACTTCTCTTTACCACTCGGGTAACTGAACTATAAGTCGAGCTTAATCAAGTATGATCTGATGACACTCGTAATGCAGTCTTAAAATTTCTCGCGTAGTGTTTCCGGGAGAAATGGTAAAACCTAACTGCACGTGTGGAATTGTAGTGATTCGGATCTCAGAAGCGAGGATATAAATAAGCGCACGCGGGTATGATTGAAACAACACCGAAGAATTGTAACGGGCGTTGTCCGACAAACATGAACGTGTAAACTCCCTGTTATTATTTAAAAACCGGTTGGCCTCCTGAGCAGGTTTGCATTTATCTTTATCTTGTGATTGGTTCATGCTTTATTTGATAGGCAATTACAACGGAGGAGAAAAACCGCTAAAACTGGCCGTCGCAGTGAACAAATTACCGTCGCTCACATATGCAGATGATTTTTTTATTTAAACCTGCTGGCAAATAACGAAGCGGAATTTGCATATCCCTGCGAACAGGAAATCACCTCTGGAGTGAATTAATCTGTTGTTATTTCCATGTTACAAATTTTAAATACGGTTTTATTACTTAATACAGTTTGCCGATGACTTACGAGGACACAAACAAAACGGAGACAATCTGTTTTTTATGTTTAATTGCTATGAAATGCCAAAACGTTTACGCAATGAATTATTCAGATTTTCTTCTTTACGTCGAGAATGTGGTGACCCTGAATTCGCTGACAGCTCAAGCAATGCAAGGATGTCGTCGTTATGTGAAGATCGAGACAAGACTTGTGTCGTTACAGACGTCGAAATTCAAATTCCGTCGGCTCATTTCTATTCTTCGGGTTGAAATTTGCTTCTATATCGTGCATGATGCTTTTGTTACTTCGTTATTTAGGTATTGACCCAAAGAAGATTTATGGTACAATTATTTCGCGTCACTGAGTCTGGTAAGGAAATCTTACTTATATTGCGATCATCCTGTGTACAGTATGACGCAGAATACTAAAAACTGAAAAATGGCAACTCAACGTCGCGTTTGGAACATGCGTCTAAGTTGTCATACTGCAGTATTTTCTGGTTCATATCTAGACCATATCACGTGATGATGATTGGTTAGTGTTATTGTATTGTATTCTGATAGCTGTGAGGGCAGCAGGGCCCCAACCCCCCTTCCAAACTCGTATGTGTTCTGGGCTCCCCCGCATACTTTTTGGGTATGTGTAAAATACTAATTATAATTGTTCTAGATAATGCCCCTTGCTACATACATAAAACCGGCAAACACTTAAATTATACCATTTTGTGCCTTAAATTTCAAAATTTCCCAGGAGAGGACCCCCGAACCCCCAGCTTTTTGTTTGGGGTACGTGTAAATTAGCAACGTACATGAGTATTCTGCTTTCTCCCCCCCCCCTCCCTACACAGAATTTGGCTCCGGCACGCCTGCTGGTAAGTATACAATTGAACGACATTTTCGGAGTACAGGTTTATCATATTTTAGGTCACCATATCGATGGCCTCGTTCTAAAGAGAAACAACTCAAAAAACTGATTTTTGAGTTTGGCTCACCAACATAGACAGAAGTGCAATCTACTTAGTTGAAAAGAAAAACAGCACGTAAATTCACTTGTTTTAATAACATGGCACTTTATATTCTGATTGCAGTGAAGACCTATAAATTGTATTTCTTTTATTTTAAAGTGTGATAGTTTTTCGGCAAAGGCAGACTATTTACATTTTAAACACCTTAAATCGTTGCATCTGTACTTTTGCTTCAAATTAACACCAACCAGATATGTTAATTAACAGGTTTTTCGGCGGAACGGAAATATTTCGATATGCATTTTACTCAAAACTGGGAATTTTGAATTGTTTTCCTTTTCAACTATGCCATTGGTATCGTTGATATGACGAGGATAAAACTTATACGTAGAGCCACGATTTTATGGCGAAAAGATTTTTGCAACATTTGGTTTCGATGCGTCATGTGCACACCTGCAGCTCTGCTACATCGTCTGTGATTCGATTATTTTACTCTCACTTGCCTTGGCAAATTATAAACGTACAGACGCACAATAATCTTATTCTGATTGGTGCAGTCAAATGAGAAACGTGTCTGAACATAGACACGCTGCCAATAACCTTGAAACAGAACTGCCGATGTGCACGTGAGTCACTGAAACAAAGTGGGGCAAAAATCTTTTCGCGACAAAATCGTGGCCCTACTTATACGTGCTGCTTAGTATCCATAGCCAGGTTTTAACTAAAATTAACATAAGTAAAATAAGAAGCGTAAAATCAGGTACAGGATAATTTTTCAATGCAATAGAACGCGCACAGGAAGTCTGGCATCTTACAGTGATATTATATTTACTCTTACATAGCAGTGTTAGCCTATTTACATAATACTCTCCCTTCCACCAAACACATTACACGACATATTGTGCATGCTCTCAGCCTCGTATGGCAGTCTATTGTCAGCAGGCATACTAGAAATGTTGTACTGTGCACTTCAATTGCTACACAATTGCGTAGATCCCAGTGTTGCCGTTAAATCTTAGGCAGTGTTCCAACTACAGTGAAACCTCGCTAATACAAACCCTGTTTATACTAAGTTCGCATTACTACAAAGTGGTTTTCTTTCCCCTTGGGAAAAAAGGAAAATTAAATATTAACTTCAATATTCAATAAAAAGTTTCCTTCTATATAAAACAGTGTGATAACTAGTTCATTGTTTAAAGGAAGTCATGATGGTGGTTTGAAAGATTTTATTTTGGGACTAAACATCCTGAAAATATACTGACATAATTTTTTGAGTTTTCACAAACAGCTGTTAATACAAACATTATTAAAAACTGCAAACATTTTTGTCCCTTCAGGTTTATATTAATGAGGTTCATCTGTTGTAGTTTAGTTTACCTAATAAGTAGGGCCAGGATTTTTCCGCGAAAATATTTGTGCCCCACTTTGTTTCAGTGTCTCTCGTGCACATCTGCAGCTTTACTTCATGGTTATTGGCAGTGTGTCTTTGTTCAGACACGTTTCTTATTTGACTGAACCAATTAGAATATAAGATTATTGTAAGTCCATAGGTTACGTCTGTAATTTTGCCAAGGAAAGTGAGAGTAAAATCATACAGTCACGGACGATGTAGCAGAGATGCAGATGTGCACATAACGCATTGAACCCAAATGTTGCAAAAATATTTTCGCCATAAAAAGGGGCTCTATATGTAATTAAGTGCCATTTGACTGGAACAGTAATGGCTATTTCTTACTGTTATGATATGCTAATAATGTTCAAATTTTGCTATATGATAATTAAGTTACTTAAAAGTACCAGATGGAACATAGTCATGGGTAGGCCATTGAACTGTTCGCGAAAATAATTTTGCCCCAGTTGAAGCGTGGGGTAGGTCGCCTGTCGCCTAAGAGTATGTAAGAGCTTCGGCCGTTACCGGTGAGACGCAATGGTCGACCTGCATCTCATTTGTCTCCCGTCACGTTTGTTATTTTTACGTATATTTTGGTTTTATTCTACATCGAAATTAACAATGTCTGTTATTGAGCAGAGATATGTGGAGGGCTTGTTTTATGAAATGAGTACTTACCTTTCACGTTTGTGCAGTTCTGCTTAGACCTGGTACGACGATATGACAACGGTTAAAGTGGACACTCGCGGCGCAGCCTGTATGAATCCACGCATTCCGGACTCAGAGATAGACTGGGCCGAGGAAACGTCTGCCAAACTGCCAACTCGACTCGATGACGTTATGCGATAGTTTTCTGTTTGTTGGCCACCGTCTCTCCTTGCAAGCCATGAGTTGCGAGGAGTTCGCTGGTGTTCCGGAATTTCTAATTGGATAATACTTTTCGTCACCGAAGTTGGAAGCAGGAGTGTTGCCACTGTGTTGCCAAGTCTACAATCGATTGTGAAGAATGATGCGGTGTTGCCGCATCTATTTTGCATCTGCTACCACTCCGCGGCGTTGCCAAGATTATCGTCGACAGTTGAAGATATGCTGTGTTGCCATTGTTTAGCTTTCTGGATGTTTCCGAAAGACTGA
>PNEQ01100322.1:0-10649 GCA_003012365.1 Medauroidea extradentata | reverse complement strand
TATATCCAATAAACAGTATTTCTAACAATGTCAATGTACAACCTTATCAGTCCGAAGTGGTGATGGCTCACCATGTGCTGCGCAGCACCCCGAGTGCACCGCTGTCTTCACTCTTGAGGTCTTCTGTTCGACTCCCGTCGCGCACCTCCTCTTCGCCTGTCAGCCCGCCGCAGCAATCCTCTTGTATCGCCAACACTGCCCCGCAGGTAGCCGCCTGCCGCCTCACAGAAGACTTTGACGTCACCAAGATGTCTTCACCAGTCTCTCTCCACAGGCGTAGCACCTTCCTCTAACACTTCCAATAGCGAACTCTCCTCAAATGTGCCGATTCTGTGCTTTTATACTAGCCCAGACAGTCGGTTATTCCCCGCATTACAGGGGTCTAAAAATAGATATTTCATCATGTTTCGGATGTGCTTTTAGTTACGTCGGCCACCCTCGAAGGGTTAAGACGCAGTTGGGACAGGTATCTATGACGTAGTTTAGGCGGGATTTCCACTATGAGCCACCCGGGCTTTGAGTCATCGGCCAGTCCTCAAGGTGTTACGAAACAGCCGCCGACCACTGGCCTCCAGGAACATGGCACGCAACAATACATAACATAGAAGGTACAATTGTCACTTTTTCTTACTGGTAGCCCATTAACATTATTGTACATACATTTGCCATCATTGAACACTTAGATGTTAAACTCAATTGAACATAATAGCATTAATATTTACAATGATAACATTGTCACGTTTTTTTTTTTTTTCACAAAAAACAAAGCGAAAACAGAGGAACAACTGTTGCAAGAAAGGAGGTGTTAAATAATTACCGGAAAGCTTACAACAGTGTAAAAGAAAATTAAGAATAGGGACAAAAGTGAAAAGATGAGTGCTGTACAGAATACACTTTTAAATGCAGCAAAAAAAACTTGCAAACAGCCAGAAGGATGACTATTTCTTTATTTTGGAAAATGGGAGAAGATAATAAGAGTCATGATAAACGTCGACAGTATCTAGCCAGTCACTTTGTAGAAATTGAACCTAGAAGGAGATTTACTGATGCCCCTTCTTGCAAAATACCCAGCCTCAACTATTACCTAGGAAAAGACTTTGTCTTTGAACATGTGAAATTACAGGAAAGTTTATTGGGGCGTGTCTTCCAAAATTAAGTGATGTTACTGTAGTATCAGTGAACAGTTGGGGTAAAAAAATATTAAAAAACAAAACTCATTGTGGATAGAACACAATGCTTATCTGCAAATTTTACGTGACGTGAAAGACAGAGAACTGTAGAAGTGATGTGTATTGCCCAGGTGCCAAATCACCAGCTGCTTCTTCCTGTCTCCATCCTAGGTGTGTCATGTAGACACTGACATACAAGCTCCAGAGGCTCCACCTACAGGAATAAACAGGCTCTTCCAGATGCCTTTAAGTCACAGTGTGTTAAGTATGTAACACAATAAGGATGTTCAATAATGGGTTGACTGAATTAAATCAGCGGGAAATGATTCTGCCTTGGTACCACAAATGATATAGGGCATTGTTAACACAATTACCTGTGTTTCCAACACAGTGTCCAGGCAGGACCACTTATGTACAACTACCATGTCAGTCTGGTATAACGGCTTACGCTGGCCGAAATAGCTTAAATGCATTAAGTTGTGACATGCCAGCATCTCCGAGATGCCAGGGTGTGCGTGTCTATCCCTGGGGCCAAGCAAAATAAAGGTTCCGGTAGGTGATTACTATTGTTACGCTAAGTCACTAAGCCCAACTGGAGAAGGGCCCCAGGGAGATGACAAGCATTCCATGCTTGTGTGGACGATTTGCTGGCTAGGCAAAATCTGAGATTGCAGCTTGGAGAGATGTGTGCCAATGCTGAGCATCCTGCCAAAAGTGGTAACTAAATTACACTCTAAAAGCAAAAACACAGAAACCCTGGCATAGAATCACAGAAAATAGTAAAAACACTTAAAGCACTTTCAGTTTGTAACTATAGTACAAGTTACGAGACGTGAATGGTGATATCGTAATGTGACAAATGTGACATAAAAACATTTCAAAACAAAAAGTCGCTAGAATTTTATTTAAAAATTATATGGATTTTCAATACCAGCTTTTCTTTAGTTAAGTTCTGATGCGGACCATGTACAGTACAGTACAGTCTGTCTGGTATATTGTGCCCTCTATTACCACCCTGGCGGAAACCTGCACTAACAGCGCATACCGTAACACACCCCATGGCGCCATGCTAAGAAGACCTGGCATCCTAGAGCTGCCAACTACATGGTGTATTATGGGGATTCTGAACTGCACCATCCATTGGTTGTAAGTCATTACGTCCAATGGTTAGCGTGTTATGATTCGTAAGCCCACACGAATGTACTTTTGGATATTCTAGTCTGTTTGCAGATGTGTGAGCAGGTGCAGTGAAATAAGAATTATATATTCAGTGAGGGTAATCTTGTTTGTTGCTAAATATGGTATACTTTGTGTATAACCACAACAGGTCGCATAAACACCCCTACTTGAGCTCCCCAACAAGGACTTGTCTAAGTGGTCGACTTCTACAATTTATTGCAAATTTATTCCATTTCAGAATCATTAGTGTCAGAGTGTGTTTTAAAATATTCATGTATTTAATTACTACCATTGCAAAAGCAGTTGTGTACAACTTAAATCTTAAGTATGTGATAAACATTATAAATTCATATCAGTATTTCCTGAATGCGTTTGAGGACTTTTAAATAATCAAGATTATTTATGTGTTGAATCGCAGTGTCATTTTTAGCTTAACTTTGGCTGGTTCATGTTTTTTTGCGAAGTTATAGTGCGTTCTGCTGACCACGTCACTCTGGCTATGTCAAGACTTCATCTGTCAGCTAGCATATGCCTCTCTGATCACCAGCACTTCTTGTGTATTATCATTTTGTCTTCAACAGTCTCATATTTTAACCAGAACCTCGTAATTATTTAAATTCTGTGCTTGGAGTCTACCTCCCCATCCCTGCTGGCTCGGGTTGCACCCAGGAACGTCATTTTACTAATAGGTATTACTTTTTGTACCTTTGGGCTTTGTTCTGCATCACATATTGGATGGGCTGGACCTAGTCTGAAACAATGTTGTCATGTAAGTTTGCATTGCTGATGGATTTTGTGGTGTTTCTTAAGTTGATAATAACCTCTTGGCTTCAGTTTCGTGGGTTTTATACTTGTCACCTTCCAATGCATAAAGCCACGGGACCCTCAACTTGTATTTGCGGCAGGTCACGTTTTATTGATGCCAAAAAAAATCCCCTTTATAGTAGGAAGTTATAAACTTTATCTTTCTTCACAGCTACAGCAAATTCATTCAAGTTTTGTGACCGAAAATAGAAGGCTATGACTATGTTGAAATTCCCGCCCGAGTTGGCCAACTTCCGTTCCGTTTATTTTCAAACTCTCTTGTGGCTTGTTTTCTCTAACTTGGCAAAACCACGTAGCTACCAATTCCGTTTTCAATCATTTATTTCTAATTTTCTCTCTTTAGTTTATTACTTTGATTAATCGTGAACATAAAAATTCTTGCGGTTGAAGATTTTTGCGCTTGTATTGTGGTAGCTATGCTAGTTTATTTATCTATTCGCCATTTTTAATGGATTTTCAAATGTAAATATTACGGTGACAGTGTGTAGTTTATTAAACATTATGTATTGAAACTTTCAATTGACGGTGTGTGAATGTTAAATAAAAGTGTATGCGTCTAGGAATCAGCCTGATAGACTAGGAAGAAAAAAAATGGATGATCTTGGTAAGTTTAAAATGTTATGGTTATGGTTGTAAAAATTTGTAAATGTGGATATTTGACATTTCATTTTGTTAGACACTACGTTATCGATAATTGTTGTTTTAAGGAAAATTAAGTTTCACTAGTTTAGAATGGCGTTTGCGAAAATTTTCTGTAATTTCTTAAGTGTAAGAGGTTAGTAAAATTAGTTGCTCAAGCTCAGCGCATGCTAAAGTTATTTCAATTTGAAAGTGGTTCTTTGGGTTATTATTGTTATTATAAATTAATTTCTTCACTTTTCGTAGTAAATCCAACTTGACATCAGTTTTTTAATTTGGTGAAGGGCAGGTAGAGGGGGCAGGAGTGTGAGCAGGCCTATGATGGAAACCACAGGCCATCAGTGATGTGAAGGAAATGGGTTGTAGCACTTTGAAGAACAGGCGAAGGGTGGAGAGGCTTGTTACATTGTTCAGAGTGGTGAAGGGAGAGGGTGGATGGGGGAAATAAGGTTCCCATTTAATCAAAGAGTGATTACAGAGGGAGAGGGAACAACAGTCTGAAGATTCAGAGGGTTTGGAGGAGAACAGAGAGGGATGACAGCCGGTGATGATGAGGTCGGTGAGGTAGTGGAATGTGCTGTGGGAGTAGTTGGTGAAGGTTGAGAGGGTTGGGTTGTTCAGAAGAGGTCTAGAGGAAGAGTGAGGCTTGTAAGCTTACCACCGGGCGAGAGCCCAACTGAAAGAGATTCATATTATTATTATTATTAATTTATTTTGATTTATGATATTTATTTACATTCCATTAGATCCTGTTTGAGGTAATTGCCTGAGAATATAGTATAAAACAGAAGAATGTAAACAAAAACAAACAACAAAAAAATAAGGTAAACATTAAGTTCACACAATATCAAAGTACAGTACAGTAACAAATATATGGTATATCTACAGACAACATTGTCAGAAGTCATAAGTAAGGACCCCTGTTTTTCGCGAAAAGAATTTTGCCCCACTTTGTTTTGGTGCCTTACGTGCACAATTGCAGTTCTTATACTGGTCAGTGATTGGATATTTTAACTCTCACGAGCCTTGGGATTCTACCGACAAATCACAGACGCGTGGTGTTGCAGGAACGTTATTGTGATTGACTCTGTCAAATGCGATATGGCTCTTTACACAGACACACTGCCAATAACCATGAAGTAGAACTGCAGATGTGCATGTAAGGCATTGAAACAAAGTGGGGCAAAATTCTTTTTGCAAAAAACAGCGGTCCCTACAGTATGTGCATTAAAGACATGTCAGTAATACTGTACATCTTATATAATTAGTTCACATTAAAGAGCTTAGTAATATCTGAATGATGGACAGTAACAAATGGCAGGCTAACAGTGTTATGTCACAGAATAAATAAGTAGTAACAGAAGCGACAAGACATGATTTTTATCGTACTAGTTTTCTCTTCGGTTTGTGACGGTGTCGGAGTTCATATAAGTTCGGTTATAGCCTATTGCAGTTTAGTACCGGTAGGACCTATTTTTTTTTACCTTTGAGGAAATTGACATGTAAGTAACGTCATGTTTACCATTTTTAAACATGTAAATGAGACACAAACATGTTACAGTAATTCTAATGTCTCAAATTTCTTATGGCTTTGTTTACTTTCCTGTATGCCCTGAGAGCTGGTACAATAACAATGCTAAAAAGGCCCAGTATGTTGCTTCTAATAGAGTTATTTGTTATCTAATGGACCTCAAATAGTCATGTTTACTATTTTTTTTTAAATATTTAGTTAACATACAAACTAATTACAGTATCTAATGCCCTACAAGTGGTTACTTAAACCAATGCCTCTAATCCACGTGGCATTGTTTATATTCCTCTCTACGCCTCGAGAACTATACAATAAAAACAACGAAAAAGCTTTCCTTCTTGCTTCTGTTACTACTTACATATTCTGTGGTTATGCTTTGTGTAAAATACCTACAGTTTATAAAAATGTATATAAGAGGTGGCTGGTAAGGATGTTTAAGGTGGTGAGGGGGGTGGGTGGGCACAACTGGTTGACAAGATACAGAGACGTTTAGTCTGGGGAAGGGGTGATCATGAGTGGAAGATACAGATGGTGGGGAAGAGGACAGAGAGAGAGGGGAAAACACTATGTTGGTGAGAACGGTAAAGGATTGGAATGAGTTGGTGAGGGATGTGGTTAAGGTGACGGAAGTTTAGGAAAAGGTTGATGGGGTCGGAAAATTGAGAAGAGATAGGTTAAGCAAATCCTTGCCACAGGGCTGAGGTCCAGTTGCAAGAAGAAAAAAAAACAATTAAAAATTGTGATGCTTTATGGCAAGTTATGACTAGGATTCTTTTTTTGACAAAACTATTTAATGCACATTATATTTGTATGTCTACGAAAAGGATACATACTTTAAACTATGCAGTTATATTTTAAAAAATTTGGCACATTTATTAGAAACATAATTATTGTGCCCTTCAAAATGGCAAAAATGGCTTTTCCAGACTGATGTATCTGGAGAAATAACAATAGGATTCAAAATTCACAACTATAGAAACAAGAGTTAAACTTTGAAGTATGCTACCCGCTATTTAAAAATGTGGTCACTGCATAAAGTCCAATAGAAAAAAGGGTAATAAAGTTAAAGCACTGCACGCCAGCTGAGTAGCTTGCGCGGAGAGGCAATAATGCATTACATACATCGGTCAGTGGCAGCCTTACCACTCTCGCCTCACACATACAAACTCAGCCGGTCTAGAGAGGCCCCTAAAGCAGTTTTCACAGTACAGCGATGCGGTACGTCCGACACTTGCCACCAGCGACAAAATTCTGCTATATCTTCACAAAAAGCAATGAAATAAGGTCGGCCATTGGTGGCACGAACTTGTGCTGCTGTCTATTCTATAGAGAAATAACTTAGTAGGCTGGTTATGAAAGTATTTTGGAGACACTTTAAAGGAAAATAAATAAATGATAATCTGTTTAATATGGCTGCAACAAATTAAATACATAAATATAAAACAGGAAACTGAGTTTACATTTTCTACCGGGAAATAAATTAAGTAGGAGCCTACGTTAGTTCCTTTTCGATGAACGTACGCAATAAATTACATTAATTTACGCAAAAGCTGGTAGCCTATTTTAATTAGTATAAAATTGATTTTTAACTTTGTTGTAACCTGAAAAATAGTTGCACGAGTGTTAAAATGTACTTCTTTGTATCCGTTGCCAGTGATGAGCATCAAATCCAATGTCAGCTGCTCATGCAATGTTCTCGACGCCATTCACTAGCATCAAAGCTCTGATTGGCTGACACTCATCGCTGAGCGTCACGCCACTCTATTGTGAAAACCGCTTTAGTCTACTTCTGTGAAATAATTCTAATAATTTAACTCTTATTTAGTATAATCTTGGCAATTAGTATTGCAGATCTCATATACAGGGTACGATGTATTTGTGAGTAGGAAAAACATAAGAATAGATTTGAATAGTTTTTTGTATTAGGTAGTTTTACTTGCTCAACTGGTAGTTTATTGAACATTTTAATACCAGCAAGTGCACACCTTTTTGAGTTGCTGTAAGCCTATTAAATGGAATATCATTGTCATTTTTGTGTCTGATATTATATGAATGAACGTCTGCATTTGTATCAATATTAAAAGAGTAAAAATATACTGAGAGGGGAAAGTAAGTATATTCAATTTTAAACAAGGGTTGGCATGTATCCAAATTCTTTGCACCTGTCTTTTTTTAAGCCTGAAAATTTGCAAACCATGTGAAGAAGTTTCCAAGAATATTATCCATAGGACAAAACTGAGCGGAAGTAAGCGTAGTAGGTTTGTTTAAAGTTGTTTTATATAGCTACTATATTGGATAAATTTCGTAATGCATAGCAAGCCGAATTCTTTTTCAATTTTGGAATGATACTGGTGATATGATTACAGTATTGCCATTTAACAAACTGTCAAGTTGGAAACTTAAAAAATTGGTGGTCTAACTTTCTTAAATAGTACTGCATTCTTCATACCAGGTACTGTAAAACAATTGATGACGTGACTCATTTCATAACATACTTTAGTTTATTTTCTGGCATAAGTAGGTAGGCCCTAATATTGTAATGTAAATAAGATAGGATAAGTTTGATTTTAAATTGCTATCTTATACCGAGAGTTATTGAATAGGGAAATAAGACTAACCCATTTTTTTTTCTTTCACATCACGTGATCAATTGTTTATTCAGTCTGTCTCATGTAAAAATTCCATTTTTGACAGTTATGTTGGCATTTATTTTTAAAGCGATTTCCATGTAAAAACTGTTTTGCCTCTGCCTTAATTAAGTTTGTGCAAAATCGCAATCATCTGACTGTCCAAATGTGCATTACATGTCTATCTTAGGTGATATTTATTAATTTTTGACAGTTCTAAAGATTACAATGTGTGCACAGAGCTAGAAAAAACACGTTCATTTTGAAGTACTGTACAGTTTGCCAGTCAGCTCAGTTTGTTCATAAATCACCTGTGATAGAGGAACACATTGCTTTTCCCATTGGAACAGCTGTAAAAATGTTGCCAACAGAATTGTCAATAATTGGAATTCTTTCATGAGACTGACTCGATTACATTTTATTTCCTCCACAGCTAAGTCAATCCTGTTTGCTGGTGACACTAGTATTATTTGTCAAAACACAGATTAGGAAACGCTTGTTGAAACACTAATGCTGCCCTTAACAATCTTAAGGTATTGTTCAGAGAAAATAAACCAACTCTAAATCTAGATAAAACTACCTACATTAAATTTTGTACCTTGAATGTACAGAATTACAATTTAAATATTAAGTATGAAGAATGCAATATTCAAGAAAGTCAGACTACCAAATTTCAAGTGCCATGTTGATGTGATTAGTCCACTACAATTATGTAGTGTGTAAATTAGATGATTCAAATAAATAAATAAAAATGTTGCAAAGTAAAAAAAGAGTTGGGGTGAATTTTATGTTAGGCCTATTATCCACCAATTTACTAGTACAGTATTGGACAGTAGGCCTAAAGTAAAACCCGTCCACTTTTTTTTTTTAAATTTAAACTCCAGCTAAAATAATAAATTTGTGTTTGCTTCCCATTTGTAAATTCAGCCTGTTATTCTCAAGTTATGTTATGTTACCAGACAGTAGGCTAACTAACTTAGTGATAGTTTAAGAAGTAATGGCACATTCTTTAAACATGCCTTAAATTACTACAGTTCAATTTCATATTTACACCAGCATCGCAAATCAAGTGATACTACACAAACCTAATGGTTAAATGATGATTAGGAACTTATGTTGCCAAAATTCTGTAACAGTTTTCAGTTATAGCTTTTTTTTTGTCTTTGATTCAAAAAAAGTATTCAGTTAATAATTAGATCTTAAATTACTACCATGCAGATACCTCATATTTGTTCACTAATAACAATCAACTTTCAGTTTGTAATGTAACAGTAGGAATAATCATGACTTCATAGTTTTTTTTTTTTATAATTACGAATGATGTTAATGATAAGTACTTGCTTCTTCTGAATCTTCAATTTTTTTAATAAATTGTTTGTGTGAAATAATTCTTTTCCATCACCTGGATTTGAACCTGCGCCTCAAGAAATGTACGAGTGTGTCGTGAGGAGCGCGTTGGTGTACTGTGATTTCAATGTGTGCCTCTGTAAGCTGCCAAAAATACCTGAAATGGGACTTTGACAAAATTCTGGCCTGTAGAGAGGAGAAGTTTTTGTGTGTTGCCGAGTGTACATGTTGACTATATAAGTTTGTAGTAAACAGACTATTGGCTACGGTTAAGCTGGAATTTTGTGGCTTTAATCTACAAAAATCAGTCTGGACAATTTTTTTCAATAGAATAACTTGCTCAGTCTGGTTCTGTGTGGTGTCTTAGATTATTCAAAGTGCAGTAGATACTGTTCCATTGCTAAGCATTTGAAAATGCATTTCATTCCTTTTAATTGTGAACACATTGCTAATAATTTGCATTTTTAAATATTGAATACAAGAGTTAAATAACCTATTTCTGTACACGTTCGAGCACCTGTGGCTAAGAAGTCAGGGTGAAGTACAAAATGAAATTTGGAAGTTTCGTTGAGTAGGTACTAGTTTGGGTTTGCCTTTCCAAATTTTGGAATATTTGGCATATCCCCCTTGTTAGTAATTTGACCGTGAAATCCCTAATTTTGTGAAGTTGTGTATCTTTCTAGTAAAAAAAAATTATAAGTGCTAATTTGCTGAAATGTGGTGTAAAAAACCCCCATAATAGGTTGAAGTAATTTTTTCTGGCATAGTGATGGTAAAAAAGTGCAGTGTATGCTCTAATGTCAAGCTGGGTGGTGAAATTTTACTAGTAAACTGGTAAATTCGTAAAAGATTTATTTACTAAAGCTTAACATAAAACTACAGTGCTGTGCATGTCCAGATAATGCATGTTTATGTATGTATAACTGAAATTAGCAGATTTGTCTCCTATAAACAAAAATAGCGTGAATCTGGAGTTTTTGTGCAATATTTGTGTCAAGGCTGCGTAAGAAATTTCAGTTAATTGTGAAACGGTGCCTGGTTTGATGTTGGAAGTGAAGGATGTGTAAAGTCTAGATATCCTATACAGTCGACACCTACTTTCATTCTCAAGTTATTGCTTTCAACTGCTCTGTGGGCTTTGCTCATTTTTCCACTTCAAGACATTTCACTGCATGATCTGTTATTTATTTTGACCACTAGACTGTGGGTTTGGTGTTGTTGTTGTTGTTGTTGTTGTTGTTGTTGTTGTTGTTGTTGTTGTTGTTGTTGTTGTTGTTGTTGTTGTTGTTGTTGTTGTTGTTGTTGTTGTTGTTGTTGTTGTTGTTGTTGTTG
>PNEQ01100310.1:0-10348 GCA_003012365.1 Medauroidea extradentata | reverse complement strand
AGTCCAATACCTAACTAAAAGAAAAAAAAGTATATGACTTACCTGATATAAAACTGCAGGTGCAAACTTTCGTATGTAGGCTTCTTCAGTTTGCCGACATACTAGAAATTTTGCTTTGAGTGTCTTCTTTTCGGAAGATATTTATTTGCTTTTAAACACAAAGAAACGTATCGAAAATATTGATTCCCGTCTCTGTCACATTTATTTTATAAGACACACGAGTATAGTGAAGTCGGTAAAAACATTTGTCAATTCTCATTTGTACTACTCCAATAATTACCACAGAATTATGTCGTATTAGATGACGATTTAGGTAATTATCACGCAAATACACGCAAGATGATTTAGTTGATAGCTGCATAAAGCTCTATCGTGCTAAAAATTTAAAAAATTCCATAAAATGCCACGCCCACAAAAGCAACTTACATGTAAACACAAACACAATATGAATAACGACTTGAATCATGGGTACACCGAAGATCTGTATACGCATGAACGGTCATCTGTACTGTCTGTTCTGTATGTTCTGGACGATCTGTGGACGTGTGAATCCGGCTTTACAGTGGTATTGAGCTAAAAAAAATGTTTGTTGCGTAACGTATGGAGGAAATATTTTTAATGTGTCCGTTATTTAGATTACTGTATTCCTGTGTTTGGAAGTCTGGATAAATGGTACTTTACTGTACTTACTGATTTACTGGCTACAGATATTGTTTTCGTTGCGCCGGCGTAAATTTTTAGATTATTGTGAATCCGGCTTAAGTGAAATTGTGCCGCCGAATGTAGCCTAAGCAAAATAAATAGTTCACCACTGTGCAGTGAATTTGAGTTTTAAAGTGAAAGTTATACAGAATAATACAATTACAAATAAACGGAGAAATTACCAGCTCCACATAAATAATTTTGTCTGTTTTGATGTGAATTGTGGTTATCTTCGACCGACTTTCAACTCGAAGATTTTTATTGGTCGAAGACGAAGTCGAAGGAACAATAATCTTTGATTCGACTTTGACAATGCGAAGCTTCGCACACCCCTAGTAAATAGTGCAGCGTGAGGCGAGAAAGATATAAGACTTTGAGAAACAGCCTACAAAAAGGCTGTGCTACCCTTAAATACCGTATTTACTCGTGTATAGTGCGCACTTTCATTCCAAAACAACTGATAAAAATTCAGGGGATTGCGCAATACACGGAAAATAGAAAAGAAAAAAAATTGTGGTTAAAATTATGCAGGTGGAAAAGGGGAGGAGATACCGAGTTGTAAACGTTAACTGGTGGGTGTCAAGAGTGGGAGGCAGAGAGAGAATTTTCTTACCACCCGGTTCCTCCATCATTACTCCTCTTCCTTTTCTTTTTCTCCCTTCCCTCTGTCGATGCTGTAACTGTTCCTGCTAAAACCCTAATTTTTTTTTTGTTTAACGTGGCAGAAAAAATTTTTTGTGGGTGGTCGGCGGAAGCAATACGACAATTTATTTCAATTGCGATCAGCTATCTTTCCATGGGGAAAGGAAGAAAAAGGGCAACACTGTTCTTTTATTTTCCCGGGAGGGGGAAGGCAAGGCAACGCAAGGCAAGGCAGGGTGGTGGTTGAGGCCCTCTGCTTGTAGCAACCCTCAGCTGCATTCCTGAGTTTTGCTTTCTCCTCAGTTCTGTCCATGCAGTAAATAAAAAAGGCTAGCTTGCTCTGCTGTCATGGCACTTTATCTCGTGGTGGAAGGACGGAGTGTTGTGCAGGCTCGCGCACGCACGCACGCACACGCACGCACACACACACACACACACACACACACACACAGAGACACAGACACACGTGTGAGCTAGCTGCCGGCGACCGTGGAAGGCTATTTATAGATAGCTGCTGACAAGAGAGCCCAGCCACACCCCCTCCTCTCCCAAGGCTCACCGCCATCCTCTCTGCTGTCACACTCTAGTCAGTGTGAATGTCATCTTTCCTCTCTCTTTTCTTTGTTAGCCATGGTTCCTTCCCTCCTCCCTCCTTGGCCCATCCACCAGAGCCTCCCTCGTGCTGCTACACTGTCTCTTTCCTCCCATGATTTTTTTACAAACTAGCAAGATACTTAAATTTTATCCCTGAAACATGTTGCAAAAATCATGGTGCGCACTACACACAAGTATATATAATAAACACATGCACATGTGCTAGAACGACGCAACTGTAGTACGGCCTCAATTTTGATCTTAACACGTTGTAGACGTGGGAGGAGTAGGTCGGCTTGTCATGGGCGCCACTGCCGTCGCATGATTTTCAAACTGTCACTGCCACATTTTTTTAAAGATCTTCACCATTACGTTATATTTTTAATATTGTAACTTGCCAACTAATAACTGCAACTCTACAACTCATATTTTTTACAGCCACGAATAAGATAATTTAAATCACTGTCAATGTAATTCCTTACAATTATTTTTCCTTATATTAATTTTGTTAAGGTTTCAGAGTTCTTGACAGTGTATTCGTAAAACTGCTTCCTTTATAAATCAAGGGTTGGGAAAATCAGGGGTCTAGTGTATCACTACATATTACAATCCTAGCATTGCATGATATAGCACAAGTTACACCCTTATCTTACATGGTAGGCCTCTGTGCACCCCAGTCAGTTTGACTGGCCTCACTTGAATAAAACATGATGGTAAGAAACTAACGTGTCTCCATCTCGATACGGGAACGCAGCTCAGCCAGTGGAGCATCGTAGCTACGATCTACAGCTGCACGGAAGCTCTCGTTGCAACCACGACCCCTGACGGAGCGCACTGCCCCCTGCATGTTACGGTACACCTCGCAGTCTTCCTGCATCTGGATCTAGCAACATATCAGAGAGAAAGTACATCACAACTTGCACTGATTGTAGGTAAAAAACAGAGACTATTCACTTCTTAGTTAATCTAAATTCATAAACTGTTGAAAAAAGACAATACTTATGTTTCTTTAATCTGTATTCCTAAAGGGAAAAAAAAACTACATACTGTACTTGACTGAGCGACTATTGAGTCAAAAAATGTTCGACATTCACTGGATTGTAACTAGCATCTGTCAATGTAAAACTGACCATTACTTGGAAAAATTGCCATTACAGTGAACAGATTATAAATACTACTGTACAAATTGATTTCCACGTCTGCTATATTTTTTAAGACTTGGAACAAGGTACATACATACAGAAAAATTACTGCTGATAGTCTGCAAACTTTTGAGAATGCCACAAACTGTTGCATGGAGCATGGTATCACTATATGACACAGAATTTTCAATGAGCATAAACACTCACTTTTGTTACATTTGTTATCGAGAGAAATAAGGATAATTTAACAAAATATTTTTAATTTTATAGTGAATAAAGATAAACTTGTTAGAGTCATAGGAAAACATCTGATAAGTATTACACAATAAATATTTGAGAGGACAAGCTGCAAGGTGAACAGCTTGCACAGTAAGATGTTCTTCTTACATAACAATAAAGTTATCCTTTGTAAAATGTAAATTTAATTAACAATACATAGCTTTTAAAGTACAAACTATTTATGGTATTTGATACTTATGTTCTAATTTTAAATTGCCATATTTTTAAATGCATACGGTAAATTGTTACAAAAATTATTAAAGACGGCTGCAATAAAACAGATAACCAATTTTAATTATACCAAAATAAACTGATTGGAGCGTAGCTGAAACACAGAAAATAATGAAAAAGGTATACCTGTTTAGGAACGTTTTCCAGCAGTGACAGTTCTCAATAATTAGAAGTCACAAAATATGCAACTTAAAAACCTGTGCAAAATATTATGGTACATTTCAACACAAAAATGTGTAACACTTAAAATGTATAAATTTACCCTACTAATGACATCACATTATTTTAAAACATGTCATTCTTAGCAAGTTGTTCTATAACTGAAAGTACACAACTACAAAATTTTTTTATTACTCTCTCTTACTATTACTGCAGTTATACAGTGTTCCAGATATATCCTATTCCGTTAGTAATAGAAATACTTGAGTATCGGGCGTGGATTACAAACACAATACACGACTGTGCTTCTCATGTCTTTACTCCTCACAGCTCGAAGGCCAGATCAACAAGACAAGAAGTATTAATTCACAGTGACTGCACAACGATTTCACAAAAAATGGCTACCTCAGCTATAGTGCCAACCTAACAAAACAATTTGTACCTTGCACAGTTAAAAACAAAACGAGCCCTCCTTACTACCAGCATGAACAAAAAATATATACATATTTCACACTCCAACAATGAGTGATCTAGAGGCAGCCTGACTGCATAGTAGCCACACCATCTACTAACTACGTACGTGGTCATTGGTATTTAGACATTTAAAAAAATAGTGTATATACATATATATATATGTTATCATTTAGACATTCTTTTTCAAAAGCTAAATAATTAAATTTAATCCATTCTTAAATTCTGCCTTATGCGAAGTCATTGTACAGGCTTTGCTTTTATACAATGAGTGGTAGGAGGCACCGTCCAATTTAATATTTACATGATTCTTCCTAAATATTTTCTTGCCAAATGCAACCACACAAAGTAAAAATCCCGTGCATATTTTAATATTCACGTTATTCAGCTTCAAAATGCCATACTGTATTTTCAAATGCTGCCGTAAACATTGAAAATGTGTTCTTATTGGCTAACATGCGTATGACGAAATTGGACAGGTTGTTTTCGCTTGAAGCCTGCCCGCAAGGCATTATAGTATGTTTTGTAATCTTATACCGACTTAAAATAAATTGGGTAAATTTAATGGACACTGTTACAAAAGTTAACTCGTAAAAATTGCTTGTTGTCAATGCATGTACCGCTACAGTTGAACATTTTTTTAGTTAATAACGAAGACTTCCCTAGTACGTACTGAGCGAGTTGAGAGGAGTGAAGACAGCAAGACAGCTCTTGCACATAGCGATGTTTTAGAGATAGGTTTGAGTTTTCGTCAATTTAATTCAAATTCCGGAGTGATGATAACTTACTATGAATCCATTTTTATGTTAAATCTAATCAAGAATAATAAATCTTGTTATAAAGTCAACTGTATGTAAAGTAACCTACCGAGCTAACAGTTTGAATGCGTTTAACCAAACCTGCTGGCTTTTACAGACTGGTGATCCAGAGTTTCAATTGTGCGAGTTGGGGAAATAATACATCACATGTAATTTATCTATTAAAAATAAATTTTTCTTCCCAATTATTATTATGTTACGTGTAAGCGATTGTAAAACCTACCGCAACAGTGCTACCTATTGACATATTTCACAAAACCCCACCCACCTCTCGAATTATCGGCCAATCACAGGTGCTTTGAACTCGCCTATTAGCTAAGCCGTTTTCTGGTGGGGTAGCCATGCAGTGGAACAGCGAAAACACAATCAATTAAACAGATGTTGAGATTTGATCACAACTATTTTACTTAAAATAACTTATTTATTTCATGCTTACCGTGTCATATGGTACACAATACGCTGAAATAACCATTGCATACATAAACTATACTTTGTCGCTAATAGTAGACTGTTTCAGGTTACATTTTCTTAGAAACCATGCAGTCCGTCTCGTATAGTCACACGGTACCGTAGTAAATGTTGAGATTTTTAAATGTTTGTTGCACACTGTTCACTGTTTTTTGTCTACTTCCATCTTGTTTCATATTGGGAATCTGATTCTACATTTGTGTCAGGGTGCTGTGTCGATATTCGACTGAATTCCATTTCTAGAATTCTTTGTTATCTAATATAACAATTATTTTGGAGGAAAAAAAAACAGAATTCCTGTGGGATTGCTTTTTTTTATATTTTGATGTGAGTTTTATAATTGTTTTTTTCTTGTTCGTTTTCGTACTTTGTCATTCAACACAGGTTTAATCAGATAAACATGAGCAATGGCGTATGTCCACAATCCAATAAAATTTAATAATAAATGTTGTGTTTCATGTAAATTATATTGTAGTGCTGCTCAAAGGAGCTACTAGACACTTATAACTATTCGGAGTCCCAGCCATACCTTTCTTACCGCACACAACAGGATTTAACATGATTTCACTACTTAAACTTAAGTTGCTGTAGAGTTAATAATAAACAAACATGCAATAACAAGTCCAATGGCGTCACAGGGAGATCAACATGGCGGCACCTGTTTTTACTGAGCTAAAATACACTCTCTTTAGTTACGTTTTTCTCTAGTTGTACAGACACAAATAAAGAAAGTATGGTATCCTTATACATTACATTAAACATACTTTTAAATAAAAATAAAATTTTAAAATAGGAACTAATAGGAAATATTAAATACATATTCTTAACTGGAATACAATTGGAAAAATACTTAAATTGATTTCAATGTGATAATCACAACTTTCTGTCTTTAACTTGAATAAATTAAGTACATAATTCACTGGAATAGATTCTGTATCCAAACTTGCATAGGCAGAAATGCTACTATGGCTTGCTGTCAATTTTCAGTTACACCTACAGTGTCTGTTTAATGCTGACAGTTTAAGCTGCATGTACCCAAGCATCATCAACATGAACAACACACATCTTACTGTTCTCAAAACTGCCTTACCTCATTTTAGGTTGAATTACCTCCCTATACCCTGCCACAAAACCAAGAAAAATCTGTTCTCTCTATTAGTACTTATCCCTATTTTTTGCACTTCCTGAACACAAAACCAGTCTCATAAATATTTCTTGTAAAGTTTACTTCTATACAAATTCATTTCTGTTCACAGCAAGCACAAAGTAGCATTTATCAAAGTAAGAACTTATTTTCAGTGGACCTAAAAGTTTTGAATGGGGGTAGTACCTAGAAAAACAATTTAATATTTAGATAATCCTGCCAAGATATTTTCGTACCAAATGCAACCATTCAGTGCATACTTCAATTTTAAAGTTATTGAGCTTTGAAAATGTCACGTAGAGTAACTGGCATTACCAGCCAAGGTATTTTACAGATGTTGTTTGCCTGACCCCAGTGTAAGTCTAACACAGACCACAATGCCAGCCCACAAATAAGACCCTGCAACTCATTAAGGCAGCTACCATTTACTTTGACTTAAGTTGGTAAGTTAATTGTGTGCAATATGAAGTGAAGCCCCACATTTTGTAGTTGCAGGTCAAAGTGGTGAGCCTGCCTGGCTTGCTGAGCGCAAGCGCACAGTTTGTTCGCAGAGAATTCATTGCATTAATCAAATATTAATTAATTATTCTATTTTCCTTTTTTCTTAATTTGTTATTTGGCTACAGTAATCTCTTACATCTATATACTTGAATGAGCTTGCAAGGCTACAGAATGCCATCCTGAAGCAGGAAGCTATATTTTAAAAATAAAATCATTTGTAACTAATTAGAAATCAGCATTGTACAAACTCAGTTTTAACTCTGTAACTAACTAAACAGTAATTATTACAGTGGGTTACATAGAACTAATATTTGCTTGATTTTCACAATTAATATTTTTTATTAATTTTAATTAGTCAATTTTGTCATAGAGACTTGAGACTAGTCTCATTTTGTTCAGTTTTGTATTTCCTGATTTTTTTAAATTAACTTTTTGATGTCATTTAAGAGTCTTAAGGCATATTTAGCATTTTCAGTTTTCATATAAGTTCGGTTTTGGCTAATGACCCAGACGTGCGACAGGCTGGTGCTTGAGCAGCACGTGAGGCTGGACGAAGGGCCTCGAGTTCTAGGAATTGCCCGTCACGAAGTTTCCGGTGGTGGCCAATTTGTATCACTCCGGCAATGGCACCCTTAGTGTTTTGTGTAATTTTCCATACAAATATGTTTTTTTGTACAATCTGGAAATTTATGTTTAAGTATGTACTACTAAGAGTTGAATAGTAATGTGAATTGAAGGCTCTGAGCAGCCTGTATAGTATGTTATAATTAAAAGAGTTCCTAAGGGATTAATGTGCTGGGTTGGAGGCCATGGCACCCTGGTCAGCACGCATTCCTTGGACTCTTCCCAGTTCTGCTTGACCAGTCGAGTGATGAGGACGTGTCAGAGCCGCGCTTGTGAGATAGGGGTTTATCCACGTGGTTGGGTGGCCCATGCGACAGCGAGAACTGTTTAACAAGCTAAAATAGCTACGCTTTCTTTTCGTCACTGCTAATTTGCAGTCACAATACTTTTGTTAAACTAATATGGCATGGTGCTTGGACGCAAGTTTTTGCTGAGGCGTTTTGGTTGGACATTATGTACGAGGGCCATGAAGAATCTCTTGTTTTTTTTTTTTATAAAATAATGTATCATAAAGTGTTAACCTACTTATTTGAGTAGCCAACCGATGGAGCATTTTTGTTTATGAGGTCTGATATTTTTGCGCTGAGGTAATAAGTTACATTCATCAAAGTTTTGATTTTTATTCATTTCCGTGCGCTTGCACGCTTTCGAAGCCCATACTATATCCTGTGATGGGTAGAGCGGGGCGATTACTCGAAAATAATGAGTTCGACTCAATTCCTTAAATAACTGAAATTGGATAGATCATTTATTTAAGATTCACAAAATTCAAACTTTGGTTAGGTTTGTAGCCAAGTAGTAACTTTTCTTTTAAAGTAAGCCTACATTAAACACGAAAATCAGATATCTATCATAAATATTAATAACCTGAGTTTGTCTAGAATCTTGAACGTTTAATACTTAGGAAATTGCACACGCATTATTTGCAAACAAAAATATTTCCAAGGTTATATGTTACGTACGTACCAGACTAAACTCTGTTACTATAAATTACAAATAATTTTAATTCCCACCATTAATATTGCATTTTTGACAAATAGTTAATGGAATCATACAAAAAGCAGTAAGTGATTACGTGCGTGTAATAATACGACAGTAAGTTAAAGTAAACACACAGATATGTGCCATTGATGAAAATAAAGCATCGTCACCATGGCTGTTATCGTCACATTGAAGATGGCCTCGTTAGTAAGACGTGCAGCCAGAAACTCGTACCGTATGCACTGTCCACAGGTGTAAAATATGGCACCGTTATTTTCTTTGCACTCTATTGCATTGACTTCCCTTCCAACGCAACACAGACGGCAAAAGAGAAAAAACTTTAATTATAATTTACTGCCGATAAGATGTATTTCTTTGATGTACATATTAGAATGGAAACTCTACAACATAAGAAAATTGAAAAATATTGCACACATTGTAAAGAATTTTTATTTCGAATACGCGGCACATCGTTTGGTGTAAAAATAGCAGGTACCTGGTACAGGTGTCCAGTCAAGTGGTTCTTCTGTGGTGCAGGGCTATGTTATTGTTTACCTTTTAGCACACATAATTTCTTTTATTTCTTTCAAATCTACCTAGTGTTTGTAATAAACTTATTTTTGTTTTGCTGAAGCTGGAAAGAAAGTTAATTGTTGATTTAGTTTTGGAAATTAATCAAAATACAAACACTGTACTTAAAGGCAGTAGTATGGTATAAAAATTTTATGAAAAAGTGTCAGATACTCATTCCAAGTGCAAAACATGTGGGAACAAACTAAAACAAGTTCACGGCAGTACGACAAGCATGGCTAAACATCTCTCCCAACACACATATGTGTACGCAGAACTTTAAAATCGCAGGCAAAAGTTAAATGTGAGTCATCGCCATCAATATCTTCCCCTAAGCAGAAAACTGTTCAGCAGACATTACCAACTGCATTCTGTAGACAAGAAAAATATGTGAATGATCATCCCATAGCAGTTGCATTACAAATACAATTGGGACAATGTTGGCAGAAGATTTGCAACCATTCAGTATTGCCCAAAATACAGTATTCAAAGACCTTATGTCTCTGGTTGAACTAAAGTATTCTATGCCTGATTGTAGAACTTTTTGCTAGATGTGTCATCCCTGAGCTGTATGAACATCATCTAGAAAGAATTTAAAAATAAATAAATAAATAAATAAATAAATAAATAAATAAAAAATTGGCAACAGATGTTGAAAATGGAGTTAACACCATAGCTTTTACAACAGACATGTGGACTTCACGATTCTTACCTATCATTAACCGTTCACTATCTTGATGTCAATTTCATGCCATTAAATTTTATGATAGGAAATTCACCATTCATGGGTGAACAAACTGCAACCCAAATTTCCCACGTGTTAACTAGAGGTCTGCGAGTAGAGGATTTTAAAGTCGAGTCGAGTTCGAGCAAGTTTAAAACAAAAGATTCGAGTTCGAGTCGAGTCAAACTCGAGTAGTGACATCATACTTACTATTCTGGATGTCAAAGCAACAGAACATTGTGAATAATAAATCAAATAAGTTTTAACAATAATTAAAATCTGCTCTTAAACCTCTTAG